>CAAKHF010012036.1:8910-25998 GCA_901007745.1 Hippocampus kuda
ATGAAGCTCTTTTTTTTTTTTTTTTTTTTTTTTTTTAATGTTCAGCCCGAGCGCATACCTCTCGCTATCGGCCATCTGCATGGTCTCCAGCTTGGAGTGGGCTCCTCGGTTGAAGCCTTTCACCTCCTGCTCCTCCAGCCCCTCCAGCAGCCGGATGGCATCCTTGTTGACGCCGCGCCTCTTGGCCAGCACCAGCGGCGTGGAGCCGTTGTGATTACTACGACAAACCAAAACAAACAGGCGCCGTCACGCTCCAGCGAATGAGCCGTGCCGTAAACGGTGGTACCTTGACTTGATGCAACTTTGCACATTGAAATGAAATCAAATGACTTTAATCTGTTCTAGGCCCCAAAATGCATCAGGACCCGACCAATGTGAATTTTTTTTTTTTTTTTAGGCCGATGCCAATATTCAGCAGAAAAAAAATTGCGACCGATTAATCAGCAGATTCATTTCAAACAGTATTCAGTAAGTGTTGTACTTGTCTCACAAGTGGCACACAGGCCAAGGTTATCATAGTTAACGAAAACCAACAACAAAGAAATAACATTAAAAAAATCTTTTTATTGATAAAATAAAAATGTGTTTAAAAAAAATCTAAAACTGACAGAAACTACATCTTTCGTTAATTAAACTAACAAACACAAACTATAATTACAGCGAAATTGGCCTTCGTTTTCGTCTTTGCCAACTAATACGATGCATCAGCGTTCGGCGTTCATTTCAAATCCTTTATTTATTTAGGTTTCGCTGTACATCCGTACAGAAAGAAAACTAAAACTAATTTAAAAAAAAACCCTCGAACAAAGCAAATTTAAAAAACAAACAAATGAAAACTCATTAATACTAAGTGAGTTACAAAATCCAAAGTCAAAATGAAAGTTCTGTTGTATTTGACTTTTTAGTACAATACATTTGCTTTTCATTTTCAAAAGCTGTGTGTAACTTTTATTTAGGTACCATTGTACCTTTTTTGTAGATTTTTTTCTAAAATTAAATGCAGTACAGTATTCATGTTCGAACTATGCATAATGATATATGAAATATACACTTTTTAGAAAATTAAAGAAAAGAAAAACATCCCGTTTTTGCACTGAGGCCTACCTGCACATGGCTACTGTTTGTTAATGTTGGTCATTATGGTGCTACTTGAAGATCTTTTTTTTTTCTGATACTTGGTTTGAGAACAACTGATTCAAAAAACTACAAAAAAAAACAAAGCAACAACAAAAATATTTACAAGCAGAAATTTTACAATTTTTTAAAAAACTTGGAACTTTAGTATTTGTTTAACTTTACAACATAGATGAATTGTCAAATACAGAAACATGCTAAAAAGTATTTATGAACTGATAAAATTTGCTGTGGATTGAGAGGATAAACAGTTTGTGGAGTACGAGCGCCATCTAGTGGCACAAGAACGTCATTTCCAGTGACTCAAACACTGAACAGCATTTACTGTTTGTTCAGAAAGTAACGATATGTCGGTATTTATTCGGCAAAAGCCAGCCGGTTATGATTCCTTTGAAAAGGGCAATACCGGCCGTGTATTGGTGGGGCACTCACAAGTCAAGGTAGCGTTGTAAATGTGATTCGTCCCCAAAAAAGGACATGGCATCACTTACCAAATATCAATCTTCAGCCCATTGGACACCAAGAACTGGATAGTATCCACATGGCCGCACAGGTGCAGCGCTGTGTTCCCCTGGTAGTCCGTCGCCAGCAAATCGGCGCCGAACTTGTGCAGCAGCCGACAGATGTCAACGTTGCCCCGCGCCGCAGCTAAATGCAGGCCGGTGCGTCCGCGGTTGTCGCGGATGTTGGGGTCGCAGCCGGTCTCCAGGAGCCTCTTAGCGAAGGGCAGGTCTCCATCGATGCAGGACTGCAGCAGAGGGACGTTAGTCTGCGACGAATCGTTGATGAAAACATAGGACATGTCCGAGTGGGTATCAGAAAGTTCCAGCGTACCTGCAAGGGGAGGGACAGTATCAGTTGCCAATCCACAAACACGCACGCGCGCACACAAAAAACGTTCACGTGAATGAGACATGGAGTGGAACATAACATTTGACTAAGTAATTATTCCATACGAGTTTTGAACAAATGGACATTTTCAAGAGGAAACACATTTTTCACATTATTTGTATGGATGAGGAAAAAAATTCCGTTAGCCTGTGGAAGTTGATGCAGGAGGCTAATGTGGGGGAAAATATATATATTTTATTCCCACAAGCGGGAACAGAATGCACATTCCTTCAGTAGCTGTGGAAAAACCAGAGCTCCCACCCAGGCACCCAACACACTGACATCGAAAGAAGCTTGTGTAGAGCCAATGAGCTAATGTTAGCCTGCGAGCTAAACAGCCCAGCCGGATCGAAAGGAGCTTATATGCGACTCGACGAGAATGGAATCAGATATATGAGCAAATGACGGGGAGAAGATAACATGTTAGGTGGTGGTTGTGTGGCGTACCTGTTAAAATGTCCCAAAACAGCAGTGAAAATATTAGCCAACTAGCAGCTAACTCTACGTGCTGTGTTATTGATGTCTTCTTCTTCCGTTTTTGCGTTTTCCTGACATCTAGCGGTCAAGCGTATATCTAGAAAAACGTTCGAGTTTTTCCTCAGTGCCCATTATTAACTTTTATTGGGGTCAGACACATATTTTACAAAATAAATAGATGAAGAATCCAGAGTTCGAGCCCTTATTATGTTGCCACGAAGGATTTATGTCAGGCTACAAACATTTTTTTAAATCAAATTGCTTTATTCCAGCAAGGTAGTATTTTTGCCATATTTTAAATCAACATCTGCCAGCTGGTTTCTAGAGCTTTTTAATACTGCGTCTTTTACTGTGCATTTCACCACGGAAAAGCTCATTCTCGCTCTCATGCTCTTTTTTTCCATCACTCTGTTGCACCTTTTAAGTCATCCATCCATTATCCGAGCCACTTAGCCTCACATGCCGCGGGCATGCTGGTGCCTATCCCAGCTGACTTTGGGGAGTAGGCGCGGTTCACCCTGAACTAGTTTGCGAGCAAACAACCTCAGTACAGTTTAGGTGATGAATGAAGCTACCATGCACATTTTTGGAAAGTGGGAGGAAACTGGAGTACCCAAAGAAAACCCACACAAGGGGAGAACATTCAAACTCCACGTAGAAAGGCCGGGGCCAGATTCGATCCCAAGAAGACCTGCTCACCGTGAAGCGGATGTGTCAACCAGTTGACACTGTGCTGCCTTTTTAAAACCAAAGTCATCTAAACTAAAGCAGAATGCACACATAGACAATTCCCACTCACATTCCCACCGAAAGACAATTTAGTCTCCCAAACAGAATGCTGCGTAACCCCTCTGAAGACTAACTGACAAATAATAGACAAGGCTGAAAACATTTTTTGTCATTTTATTCTGCTTCGTGATGATCGGCTGATACGGGAAGTAGCAGAACAGATCACGTGACCACGTATGTACATTTGCATCCAAACCATTCGAAGGTGACAGTCACTAATAATCAAGAACGATGGGGAACGTGTCCAATACAACAGGGCAGCTTGATTCTACTGATCCACTTTTAGTGGATCAGTTGCTCTGGTCCCTAATGAGAAAGATTCATTTATTTACAAAGAACAGTGAGAAGGGAAAAATAAAACAAAACAACGGAACCTCTCTGAAATATTAAGTGCCCATCCATGATTGAGGTCAGCGCGCAATTAACCCTCTTGTTGCATTATTTTGTCAGGAAGAGTAATAATGCTACCAAAAAGTCCAAAATTTACATTTTACATACACCACTTTTGCAAGTGGTGTATGTAAAATGAATTATTCGGTGACTCGTCAACGTAACAGGAGGATTGACTCCAAAGCGCGAGTCAGGGGAACGAGGCGCCAACTTTTAAAGCTAGCGTTTCTCCGCTGGTCCCATGACAGAGGCGAGGCGGCGTCCATTTTGTCGTCCCGAATAATCACCTCTCTTGCGGTGAAAAAGATTCCGCTCAGTTCAAGTGAGCGGCGGCTCTCCTCGCAGAGTCTGTGCCCGCCTAGTCAGGCATGTCAATGCAGAGTTTGGGTGGAGGGACAAAATATTTGCCGGGACTCTGCGTGATGACGACGCCGGTTTTTTTGTGGAACATGGGGGCGATCTTGGGTGGCGGCTCAGGGACGGGCGGGTCCTCGGCGGCCTCGGGGTCGTCGCTGCGTTGGAGGTCGTAAGAGACGTTGCCGTACTCTCGCAGGAAGGGGAGGAGCTCCAGCAGAAAGTGGCAGAAGTCCTTGCGGATGCCAAACCACCCTAGAAAGAAATCATGGTTGAAATGATTGAAATTAATAAATTATTATGAAAACCTGATGGGAATCAGCGCAAAAATGTTTTCTAAAAATGTATTGACCAGTGTTAAAAGTAGTTGTTGATATATTTGAAAACGGATTAGCTTGTCAATGAATCGATTCGGTGTTGCACCTCTGACGCTTGCTGTAATCGCTAAAATTGATGATGTGCATTTTTTTCTTTCCAATCCTGCAACCCACCAAAGTTTCATTGCTTTTTACTCACAGTGGTTTCCGCCTTTCTGGCCGAAGGTGGTGACCATGAGCGTGAGTAGCGAGAGCCACAGCGGCACGAAGACGCATACGTAGCTCAGGCTGTTGTGGCCGTCCAGCTTGTGCACCAGAAGGATCTGCGGGAGGGGGGGAAAAGGCCGCAAAACACGTCAGCGGCGCGGCCCCGAGCCGTTGAAGCGTCACCGGGTCCTCACCTCGAAGGTGAGCAGCGGAACCACGATGGTCATCCAGCTGATCGCCATGGTGATGTGAGTCCGCCGCTGCTCGGCGATGATGTCAATGGAGCGGAGGAAAAGAACCGACCAGATGATGTAGTAGAGGACGACGAGGCACAGAAAGGACATGAGGATCCATAGTGGCACGCACACCACCTGACCAAAGATGGGCACAAGTCCGAATCAAGTCTCAAGTTTTGATCCACAAGTCTGAGTCAAGTTCAAGTCTTTTGGTTGCAAGTCCAAGTCCCTGGCCCCGAGTTCGAGTCAAAAGCGGCGAACTAAAGGCAGCGTGGCAGTGTACTGCCCCCGGTGGCCAAGAGTGAGAAAACCTTTCTTTTAACTAAGGAAATGCAAAACCGGGCGACAATAAACTTTTTCAAAATGCCCAATTGTCTTCTTTTTATGATATATACAGCAGAACCTGTTTTGCATAAATTATTTTTTTCAATTTTGACCACATTGCTGTCCCCTTAAAATTAAAAATGAATGTGAGGGTCCCTCACCAGCCAAGGCCAGTTGATGATCCTGTCCAGCCTCAGAGCGATGAAGATGAACTGGAGAATATTCACCGAACAGAACACCTCCAGCTGAGGAAGAGAAAGCGTGTTGTTACTTTTTTACCGGGCAAGACGATTCAACATGTCGGCAGGTGGGCTGGTGCTTGAGAAAACACGTCTTACCTCCAGGGAGCGGTCGTGTCTGAAGCCCCAGACGCACGCTGCCACGGAGACGGGCGACACGAAGAAGAGCGGCATGAAGACGAGCAGCCAGAAGTAGTTGCCGCTCCCCCTGGCCACACGGTCGCACACCAACACCTCGAACATGAGCAAGAGGACGTGAAGCCCCACGGCGATCAGCATGGCCTTGAACTCCACGCACGTTTCGCCTTCAGCCCTGGTAGTGAAAGGGAAAAGAATCTCAATACCATTTTTTGACCCATATCACGCAGCCCTAATGGGCTGGGTATGCAGAGATGCCCAAAGACCAGTATACCTGTACTGAGGATTGTGTGCCCACACTCCAGTGCCCACTGACGCTCCGATGATGACCAGCAGCTTCCACAGCCATATTGGCGCAAACACTGCCCAGTAGCTCCAGTGGATAACCCCATCAAGCCGCAATGACAGCAACACGGAGAACAGCAGTAGGCACAAGTAGATCAGGAACTTGCTGCGGGGGAGAAGGAAACGCACATGGATCACGACAAATTGCCATGAAACGACATCAAAACTTGATTTGAACCGACTATTTTACAACGGACTATGTTGCCTCGTGGTAGGACCATCACTTATATGAAGAAATCAATACAATAAATATAATTATGAATGATGTTGTTAAGTAGGCAAGAGAATTAGGAAATCCTCGTTACTTCTGAAGAACAGCACATTAGTAGGCTTCATTGCACGAGAATTAAAAGCAGTCCAGCGTGGAATGCTGTTCATGTCATTTAAAGTCTACAAGTAAATGTCCGCTCTAAGCAGGTTTTCTCACTTTCCTAATCTTTACTTATAACCAAACAAGTTCGAACGAAGTAATATGTGTTCAATTCTCAACCTACTGACGTTATGACGTCCAGCTAACGCTATTCGGTGAGCCAAACTTCGCGGTCGTCCATTACCTGGGATTAAAATCCTGAAAGAGTCCCCGTAAATTCATGGCGCAGAAGGAAATGTTGGGTTCGCTGTTTATTTCATGGTTTCGTTTTGTTTGATATTTCTTCTACTTTTGGATATTCAAACACATTCCTCACTCGCTAGCTTGTGTTTTTGTTTTGGCCCGAAACACTCCATCGGAAATGACGTCAATCACGACGGGCGGGAACTTCCGATCACGAGACGCAAAAGACGGAAACTTAAAAACTAAATTCATGAAAATACTAAACATAATATCATATATAACAAAATATCGCCACTACCACAAAGTATTAGTAGGACATTTATTCAGTCACCATACAGTAATATATTCCACATAACAAACACGATAAAAATCAACAGTCACACACTGAGTGGTGACAGAAATGGCACAGGCAGGAGCAAAAGCCGATTAAAACTGCATTTTTATTTTTTACAAACACAACATTTTTTCTTAAGCTCCCAGCTTCCAAATGTAAGTAAGAAAAAAAGTAGTCAATTCATGATTTACACCCTTCAAAACTAGCTTGACATTCAAGTGGCCTACTTAAAAAAATCTAATTGAAATGCCATCATTTAAATATTTTAAAAAGTTCATTCAACAGATTTTTGTAAAATAAATTTACAAACACCCCTACATTGATATTGAGACTCCCAAATTAAAAAGACTGCGCTTCAGCTTTAATAAAGGTTTATTTTAAACGTTTTTGATTCAATACATTTTAAATGATTAAGTATTTTTATTGTACATGTTCAAACTGTGCAGAATGTTACAATATCTTACAATGCTCTGCTGTATTTTAATGTTTAATGTCAGGGTAGTGGTACTCAGAGAGTCAAGTCTTACAAGTTATGTACAAGTATCCATTTAATGCAAATCCAAAATAGAATCCCCCTAGACACTTAGATGACTTGCCTAGCTAAGAGATATCAGTTATTGCACACATCTGTATTTTCATATTGTCAGTTGGTAAATATTGCAAAATAATCTGAGGAGCTACTACGCGATTCTCCCATGGCAAAATATACAGGATGTAGATATGTAAATACGTACATATGACAAAAATTAAGGCAAAATAAATGGAGGAAACAGTTGTCCAGCCAATTCTACAAACGATTCACTTAAACAGGAACGGTTTGTTGAATTTTACGTTAAGTGTCTAATCATTAGGATAACCCTGGATCTCAGACGTTAATTCTCAGACATCTTGCGGATCATGTAGTTCAGGATGCCGCCGTGGTGGAAATACGCCAGTTCCACGTCTGTGTCGAACCTCATCCGTGCGTTAAATGTTTTTCCTGTGTCGAGCTGTAGGGAGAATAAGAGGAACAAGGCATTCTAGATTCAAAGGCGTCTCTCACGAGGTAGTGAAAGCGTACCGTCACGACAACAATCATCCTGGTGGTGATGTTCTCGGGGATGTCAATGTGGAAGCGTTCCCTTCCGGTCAAGCCCAGGCTCTCAGCGTTGTCTCCCGGTAAATACTCCAGCGGGATTATTCCCATCCCCACCAGATTGCTCCGATGGATCCGCTCGTAGCTCTCAGCTAGAACAGCTTTGATTCCCTTCACAGAGAACACAGCGGCTGGGAATCACTGCCTTTGATGGACAAGTGTGGAGCATGAACGAGTCAAAAGTCAGTCTTACCAGTAACAATGGACCTTTTGCCGCCCAGTCTCTCGAGCTGCCGGAGCCATACTCCTTCCCGGCAAGAATCAATAGAGGGACTCCCGACTGGCCGTATTTCTCCGCAGCGTCAAAAACGTCCATCTCGACACAACAGGACAGGGAAACTACTTAATTCTGTAGAACCCAACTCCAGGGAATTATGATGTCAAATTGCGATCAGTTTGCATCAGCTCATTCTGAACTGTGAACTATTTATCATCTCGAACAGACATTTTGGACAGATGAGTGTCAGCGTGTTTGGATTGACAGCTGGAAACTCGCATGCTTCCTTACCACTTCCCCAGTTGGCAGGTAAATGGTTTGGGGCGCCTGCTTGTTGAGGAATTTGTTCAGCAGCCGGATGTTGGCAAACGTACCGCGGGCCATGACCGCGTCGTTGCCTCGACGGGAGCCGTAAGAGTTGAAGTCACGTGGGGTTACACTGTCATCACGTATTGAAAAAAAAATTCATCGCACCTAAAAGTATTCAAGGGACTTTGGAGACACAACATTCCCTCAAGGTCACTCACCCTCTGCTTGAGAGGTAGCGGGCTGCGGGGCTGCTTCTGGTGATGTTCCCAGCAGGGGAAATGTGGTCTGTAGTGACCGAGTCACCCAAGTTCAGCAGCACGTAGGCGCCGTCTATGGCCCGAGGAGGATTTAACTGCATGGTCTGAATAAAAGACAAGAAATTAGCCAGGCCTCATAACTACGCATGTTCACATCACCAGAGAATGAACACGTTGGCCCTGAGTTCTGTTTCTGACGCATGCCTGCCAAAAGAACTTCATTTCCCCCAGAAAAGGTGATTTACCAAACCATCAAAGAAGGGCGGGGACTTGATGTACGTTGACGTGGCATCCCAGGGATACAATTTCTCGGATGGAGCCACCAGAGAGTTCCAGCGTTCATTCACTTTCTGCAACCGTAATCGACACCATTCTTCAGAAGTCTGCGTTCACAAACGCCTTCAATACCAAATGGCGCCGTACCTCAATTTTCTCATAGACTTCTCTGAACATTGATGGAATGACAAACTTTCTCTCCTCTCGCTGGATCTCCTCCCGTGTGGGCCAGATGTCCCGTAAGAAGACCTCTCGACCATCAGAACTAATGGCTGCAAAAGCAGACGAACGATGCCATTTTAAAAAAAACATAGTTGTAGCCCTCCCAAACCCTTGATACACATTTTAAATTTTGCACAGTACCATTACAAAATATACGAGGAAGGTGCAGGTGTTATCTTTGCTCACTTTGAGTTGCCTCATGTTCCACACTGTCGTATCTGTGACTCTGAATGAGTGTGGGTTTAAAGGGTGGAGCTAAATGTCAAGGACAAATCAAGGACAATTGTGTGGCATGTACATTTTGTCTATATAGTGGCCACAATTGAAAATGTTTTTTCCTCAAGTCATGTTGAGGACACTGTCGATTTGCAACATTCCAATAGCTTTCTTTTGTGATTATTCTTGTCATCAGCACAACATAGAATTTGATCCATGCTAAAAAAACAAAAGCTGAGAGGAACTTATACATAACGAACAAAATCATAGCCATCCAATCCTTTTCCACCGAGCCAAATGATGTGGCACGACTCCCCACTTTACTCACCAATAGGTTCTGTCTCAAAGTCAATCTTGACAGTCCCAGCTATGGCGTAAGCAATGACAAGTGGCGGCGAGGCAAGGTAGTTGGCTCTGATATTGGGGTGAACGCGACCTTCAAAGTTTCGATTTCCTGACAGGACACCTGCAGCGACCAAATCGCCCTGAAAAACGAAACCACACACACACACACGCACACAATGTATTCGATGCTGCTGCTGATGACAACGTAGCTGAGCAAAAAATCTATCTACTTGTCTATCGCATGCAGGTGGGGTCTGGAACAAATGCCCACAACGAGTGGGGGTTCACTGTATGTCATAATACCTGGGTGATGGCCTCCACCACTGGCTCTGGGAGGGGTCCACTGTTGCCTATACACGTCATGCAACCATAGCCAACAACTTCAAAGCTTAAAAAAAAAAAAAAAGACAGAAGAGAGTCAGTCATACATAGCGACCTTTTTATTATTAGGCCTAGAGTATTCAGCAGTCATTGGACAAAACCTGTAGGATAATTTTTGAAGAACACCTGGGATGGCCAAAATGAGCCCCAAGTGTCTGCTTTGAAACAAAATGGCAGACTTCACATCTCTTATCAGGCCAGGTTTGAGGAGACATTTTTGTGCATTTACGCATGACAGGCCTGCCTGCCGATTTCACGTTAGAAAGTGAAACTGGCTCCAAGGGCTGAATGGGGAGGGGGAGGCATTCCCCAGGGCTCTTTCTCGGGGCCCCACATTTGCCTAATGTTTTTATTCAAATCGTTGCATCGCATTTAAACTTTTTTTGATGGGTCTACTCATTATCAACACACCAACCAAATTCAATATTGAGCACCTTTGCATGTATGAATATTTAGCAGCTTACCCTAACTGAGAGAGATAGTCCATAACACCACTCTCCTTCAGGTAATAGGTCACCACTCCACTGCCGGGTGAAAGGCTGGTCTTGATGTAAGGCTTCACACTTAACCCATTCTCGATTGCCTTTTTAGCGAGGAGTCCTGGAAGGAAAAGCTACTTAATCATCCAGACATGAGGGAAATCCAAAAATGAAAATGAAATGACCCACCTGCTCCAAGCATGACGGACGGGTTGCTGGTGTTTGTGCAGCTGGTGATGGCTGCAATCACGACCGAGCCGTGGCTTAACGTGTAGTCTTTTCCATCAAACTGGAAGGGGACCGTCGCACTCTGAGAATCCGGAGCCACGGCAAAGCCTTTGAAACCTTGCTGGATTTCAGGCAACATAAGAGGAAATGTGTATTTATTTGTGAAGTCAAATGGTCGTTACCTTTTGATACGGGGGCCATGCTTAAATTTTATTATTTGACTGTGCTGGGCCAGACAGTGTGCAAACAAGCACGCAAATCATAAAATGCCAACCTCACCTTTGCTCCCAGACAGGCCTCAAAGTCTTTCTTCATGTCTGAAAGAGGAATTTTGTCTTGGGGTCTTTTAGGGCCACTACAGCAAGGCACCACAGTACTGAGGTCCAACTCGACAACCTTCGTGTGACACACAAGGTGATGAATTAATTTTCTCTGCCATAATAGATACATGGTGTCAGAACGAACCTGACTAAAATCTGGATTCTGGGATACATCGCTGTAATCCCGGAACATGGACACAGCCTTCAGGTACTTTGTAATGTAGGTAAGTTTTTGTGCTTCTCGCCCTAATTTAAAAGAAAACAAACAATGAGCATCGGCAGATTTGCTCAGCAGTCTCGACTTGTCAGTTACTTACCGGTCTGCTTGAGGTATTCGATGCTGACATCGTCCACTGGAAAGAAAGCTGCGGTGGCTCCATATTCTGGACACATGTTGGAGATGGTGGCTCTGTCCGCGATAGACAGCTGCGCCACGCTGGGCCCGAAAAACTCCACAAACTTCCCCACGACGCCCACTTGACGGAGGTGCTGAAAAACACCGGTGGCGTTCAACACGGTGGGCAATAGTTCACAAAAGCTCCATGGAAATGGAAGCATTTACCTTGGTGACAGTGAGAACAATGTCCGTGGAGGTAATGAACTTGTCAGGACTCCCGTACATCTTGTATCCAACCACCTCAGGTAGGACCATGCTGATTGGCTGCCCCAGCATCACTGCCTCCGCTTCAATGCCACCCACACCTGTGACAAGACAAAGAAAAATGACAAACCTCAAATCAATCACTGCATCGCAGCGAGACACGTGGGTTTGAAATCATCACAAAGCTTCTTGCTCGTGAATGTTGTCCAGTGAACCGTCGTCAAAATTCAAACTCGCTTGTATACTCTGAAACCTCAAAAAAACAGTAGATTAAAAATGAACCGCGACGCAGCTCATAAGGCACCTGGACGCACAACACAAGAAGTTGAACGCAACTCACCCCAACCCAGGACCCCAAGGCCATCAATCATCGTGGTGTGGGAATCGGTGCCCACCAGGCTGTCAGGGTAGAAAAACCCTTCGTGGTTAAACACCACCCGGGCCAAATACTCCAAGTTGACTTGGTGGACAATTCCTGAACCTGGAGGAATGATGCGCATGTTCCTGAAAGCTTGGGAACCCCACTACAAATGAAATAAAAATAAAAGTCAAGTAATACTCTCGCTCCTTTTTTTTTTTTTTTGGGTTACCATATAAATGCAGTGTTTCCCAAACTTTAGTGAGCCAATGCACACATTGAACAATTGAAAGAGCTCATGTCTCACATTCAAATAAAAATGTCACAAAAACTATGACGACTTCATTTGCTCACGAGATTACTGACTCGGCATGATATCTGGGCCTGTTTTGTTAAGGACAAAGCAATTCTTCTGTTGGATGGCATCAAGTGAATACCCAGTTTGAGTGTATTCCCGGACATATACTGCAATGTTGTGGAAGAGCATTTTAATTGTTCTGCTTGTTACTATACATCGCTGGCAGACATTCTGACGACTAAAATATAAATCCTGATATCTTTCACTGGTTGGGAAGCACTGATATAAAGCATAGAATTGTGAAAGGGTGACAAAAATGGTTGTCATCCAACAGTGAGCGCTTGTTAGCACCTTCAGGAACTGGAATCTCTCTCTGTTTCGTTCAAACTCCAAGTTTTGATTTTTCTGGAGGCTATCAGACCTTAAGAAAAAAAAAATATGGCAATTTGATTAAAGGAACATTTAATAGCTGATAGAACTATCTTGACGCTCTTACTTTTTGTTAAAGTCCACTTGGACGGAATGATCAATGACTAGGTCAGCTGGGCAAACGGGATTGATTTTCTCAGGATCTCCGCCCAGCTTAATGACCGCATCGCGCATGGCAGCGAAATCCACCACAGCAGGTACGCCGCTGTGAATAAAAATGAAACAAACACTAGTCAGTCACAAATCCAAAGGTTAAAAACAAATGTAGCACAAACGTACGTGAAGTCCTGCAAGATGACGCGTGCTGGCATGAATGGGATCTCCACCGTCTGCGTCTGGGTTTGCTTCCAGTTGAGGATATTTTCCACGTCTGACTGCTTCACCAGAAAGCCGTCGCAGTTCCTGACAGCCGACTCCAAGAGGACACGGATGGAGAATGGCAAGCTGTCTAAAAAACACAATAGAACCGTTTGGAATTTCGATGCGATGCTCAGCTTTTTTTTGGAGAACAGGGAGTTAGTTATGTACAAAGTAGTTAGGATCAACTTTTGGGGAATAATGCTTAACAGGGTGAGATTTGACAGCAACCGATGATCTCTTACTGTATCTTGGATCTTCAAGTTTGGAGAGATTATAATACAGCTGGTTTGCAACCTGGGGATCCAGAGGCTCAAGGATACGTTGGAATGGATTATTTGCTGTTCCGGCCATCCTTTCCCAGTAAATTTGTGCCAATCTAAAATACAATGAAAACAGAAATCAGTGCTTTAACTTTGCCTATAAGCAACATTTGACAATAAAGTCGACTTGACTTGTAGTCATTTGCCTTGTCGCAATGCCCTCGCTCTGCCCCTCTTGTTCTGTACATGTTTTCAAATGAAAACATGTACAAAAGCGTCTGATTAAAAACAAATAAAAATCTTGAAGTATCGATATCTTGGGAAAATCTACTTAAGTACTGTAACAGAGTATATGTACTTGTAATTTAATTACTTGTTACTAAAGTACAGTAAGGAGCTCGTAATTTATCGGGCGTGAGCAAACAAGACCACCTCACGGCCACGCCTGTTTTTTGACGCAATACGTGACGCCATATTACGGAAACCATTTTGGTATTGCGAGTATTCTTGTCATATCCCATCAATAATAAAGTGTAATTTAAGTACAATAAAGGTGACTTCAGACAGTTAACGTTTGATATAACATATCAAACGCTTTCATTTCTCTCACTCCCTTTTAACCCAGCAGTACGATAATGTATGTTTTGTCCCCACTTATATAATGTTGACCTTTATGTATACCTAGTCAAAGTCTAAAGTCTGCACCGCGGCCGTCGGTTAGCCTTAGCCACCTTGTCCAAGTCACATTTTGTATTTTAATAGAATGGCAACAACGGCTTCGTGGTGCAACTTTGTGCATAATAAAGTTGCCCCACCCGGGGTAGTGTTAAAGTTATTTGGACTGCCAAAGTAAATTACATAATACGTGCTGCTGGGGGCAGCCCCGAAGTGGTTTAAGACTCGAACTGCTTCGTCTCGCATTGAAAAGAAAACACTGAAATAAGAGCACAGTTGAATGCGTGCCTTGCATGGCAAATGACGCCAAACAGGTAGTGATGTGTAGGCTGTACCTCGTCACGAAAAGCAGCGGTTGACGTCGCGGTTACCCAAACTGCATACGGAAGTAATCGGTAGCGGAAGTTGTACGGCAACTCCACTTGGACAAACTAAATCTTTGCAGCTTTTTATTTAAAAGAGTTGCATTTCCATGCAGACACAAAATCTCCTGAAACAAATCAATCCACGACTTGCATAAATATGCGCAGAAACAACTGCACATGGCAATAAAAATATTCACGAGCTAATAATGAGAGCAATGTTCATGTCCGGCACCCCTCACTCTTTTCGGTAAGTTTTCAAATTTCTTGCAATGTTTCAGATGGGTGGCAAAATTAAAAGTACATTTGAAAGCATTTAAGCCCGTATCTGTCTGAATAGCACAGGTTTGCAACTTTGTGCGCACATTGTTTTTTCTCAGACTGTTTTAATGGTTGCAAACTGTTTTTCTTGTCGCCATCAAATTTGAACATGTCCTGAAGTTCTTTGCGACACCATCAACTGTTTGAGAACATCAAAATTGTTGGTGAACATCTTTGCGAAGGTTTGCGACATTGAACGAACACTGACGAAAAAATATTGGCTAGGTGCGCACACACTTTCAAACCTTTGCTGCTCAGTGAGCCTTCACAAAGAAAATACTTTTTGTTTTAACGAAAAAACAAACAAACAAACAAATTAACTAACTAACAGCCCAAGAACAATATTTTGGAAGACATGATTTCAAAAAATTCTATAATTGACCTTCAACATAGGTATGGGGTGGGGGCATAGATTTAACCTCAATTTAAAAGCATGTATTTACACTTGGCGCTGACTTCACTTCTGTTGGCAGCTCATTCCATGTGGGTGCAGCATAACAGCTAAATGCTGCATCACCATGTTTACTTTGACTCTACTAATTAACTGGAGTCTGCAAACCTCAGAGCACGAATGTAGTAATGACCTGAACCAATGATTTATAGACCAGTAGCAACAGACCAGTAGCAGAACTTAAGTCCATTCATTCATCCATTCATCTTCTGAACCGCTTCATCCTCACTAGGGTCGCGGGGGGTGCTGGAGCCTATCCCAGCAGACTTCAGGCAGTAGGCAGGGGACACCCTGAATTGGTTGCCAGCCAATCGCAGGGCACACAGAGACAAACAACCATGCATGCCCGCACTCACACCTAGGGACAATTTCGAGTGTTCAATCAGCCTGCCATGCATGTTTTTGGAATGTGGGAGGAAACCGGAGCACCCGGAGAAAACCCACGCAGGCCCGGGGAGAACATGCAAACTCCACACAGGGAGGCCGGAGCTGGAATCGAACCCGGTACCTCTGCACTGTGAGGTCGACGTGCTAACCACTGGACTACCGGGCCACCCTTAAGTCCATTCTTCTTCTAAAAATCAATGACTTGTCATTCGATCACAGCACTAAGTAAAAATGGATAGAGATATTCCTACATGAAAACCAAAATGAAGTCTAACACAAACAAATACAATGAAATCTATGTATTTGTACAGTTCATGCAAGCACATGAGAACATTTCATTTAATCATAGTGCAATTCTCAAAATAATTAAAATGCTCATACGAACTGTTTTAAAAAGCCCAAAAACATTGAATCAACGTATGTACCCCCCCCCCAAAAAAAATAGTCTGGCCCCTTAGCAGCTTCCCGCCCCATTGTCAGAGGTGGAGTTTGACTCTGTGGCCCAAAGCAAATGCTGGAGGTGTCGGAAAGCTGAGCAGCAGAGCAGGCTGGGCGAACAATGCAGCAGAAAAGGAGGTGCCACGCAGGTAAGGACATGTCGATAACTGAAGTGTTTCGTTTTTCGTTTGTTTTTGTTTTTTTGCCAAATGCCTTAGTCTGCTTCTTAAGTCCTTTTCACTCTAATGCATCTATAGTTGCATACATACACTAATAGCAGGTGTGGATTTTACCACAATTCTCTAATATCCGCAACAGTAATTAAATGTATTTTTCTGAAAGTAAAAAAGTTAAAAGAAATTTAAAATGAGGTTGTTTACCGTTTTTTTAAGGCATGTGTTGCTTAATAATGCACCACAAAACAGCTCTGGGCAACGGATTATCAGGTGAACGGCGAGAAACGATCCATTTTCACTTCATGGACCGAGAATTTTTATTTATTTTTTGGTGTATGTGAGATTAAAAAAAATATATATATATATATATTCATTCATTCATCTTCCGAACCGCTTCATCCTCATTAGGGTCGCGGGGGGTGCTGGAGCCTATCCCAGCTGTCTTCGGGCAGTAGGCAGGGGACACCCTGAATTGGTTGCCAGCCAATCGCAGGGCACACATAGACGAACAACCATGCACGCCCTCACTCACACCTAGGGACAATTTAGAGTGCCCAATCCGCCTGCCACGCATGTTTTTGGAATGTGGGAGGAAACCGGAGGACCCGGAGAAAACCCACGCAGGCCCAGGGAGAACATGCAAACTCCACACAGGGAGGCCAGAGCTGGAATCGAACCCGGTACCTCTGCACTGTGAAGTCGACGTGCTAACCACTGGACTACCGGGCCGCCCATATATATATATATATATATATATATATATATATATATATATATATATATATATATATATATATATATATATATATATATATATATATATATATATATATATATATATATATATATATATATATAA
>CAAKHF010012036.1:26018-42999 GCA_901007745.1 Hippocampus kuda
TGCTTAATAATGCACCACAAAACAGCTCTGGGCAACGGATTATCAGGTGAACGGCGAGAAACGATCCATTTTCACTTCATGGACCGAGAATTTTTATTTATTTTTTGGTGTATGTGAGATTAAAGAAAAAAATTATATATATATATATATATATATATATATATATATATATATATATATATATATATATATATATATATATATATATATATATATATATATATATATATATATAAAATCTATTTAATAAGCGTTAACAGTCAATTGTGATTTTGATTAGTTGTCTGTATGTTAGCGGTTGTCTTTGTATGTCGCAAAGAAGCAAAGTTTAGCCTGGGTTGTTCCTGGAAGTTACACAGAGACTTGGCCGCGTGTGTACTTTTCCAAAAATCGAATCAAACGTGAGCGTTTTATTTTTCAACGTGACGTTGGAAGATGAGTTTTCAGTGATATTCATCTGTTTTGAGTACTTACTTGTTGCAGCTATTAAGTCATGCAGAGGGGGATTTGGTGAACTCTTTCTTTTGTTTTTCTTGTGTAACAGTGTTGCGTTTGTGCATCCAAATGATAGTTGCTGGGAAGTAAGTGGCGGTTGCAAAGGAGTCTGTCATTATCAAGGCGAGAAGAGGCACTGTGAAAATAATGCCGCGGAGCCTCCGGTCGGAACAAAGCCGCTTGGTGGCATGAACACTTAACATTCCTCCGCTGCTGTGTCGTCGGTTAAGCTTTTTGATTTGTGACACCACGTTGTTGCAGCAGTCGTATCATGTCATGCCAGCCGGTCGAACGCAAACCTCAGCCAAGGAGAAATGTTGGAGGGGAATGAACGCATTTGTATTTGTTGGTGATTCTGGACAGGTGGGCAGTAGGGAGTGGTGGGGACTCGAGGCACATGACTGAGGCGAACTAGATTTGTTTTTTTTTTTTTTTATAGTACAGCGCAGTATCTGCAAATCTGCATCAAGTATCGATATTGAAGCGAAGCCCACTGTATTTCAGTTTTATTTGGCACGGGCAAAATATTTTTGACACTGGTTTCCTCTGGTACTTTCCCGTAATACAGGTTGAATTGTTCACTGGGACAAGTCGAAGCATGTTAGGTTAATTACGGTACAAGCTGCCTGCCCGGTTAAAAGGACTCATTGTGAAGGGTCTCATTCTGGCGCAATGACAAGGGTTGGCAACCTTTATCCGGTCAAAGGCTGTGCAAAATGTTGTGTTCAATCACATGTCAGTGATGTAATGAATCATATCTCTGACTGAGCCATATCCGATATATGATCTTGTGTTGTTAGCTTTTACGGTATAGCATCAATGTTGTAAACATGGACGATCTATGATGCGATAAATTGCAATGTTTGCTGACACCAACCTCTCACTTTGCACTCACCCTATTGACCTTTTTTTCCCCCTCCCATAGAAATGCTCAGAGCTTAAACCTGCACATTCCCTGAAACGATGCCGCTTCACCTCGACGACCAAAAGCGCCTTGAGCACCTTTTTTGAGGGCGACAACTGTGAAAAGGACACTTGAACAGAGTCAACCTGGTCAGACTGGAAGAACAATGCTGAAGTCAAAGGGTCAAAGCTTGGCGTGGCTTCCTCTCCTGCTTCTCGAAATGACTTGCAACGCTTCCCTTGTAAAAGTCAACAAGGCTTTAAAGGTGAGACGGGGTCAGTCGTCCTACCTCCAGGAAGGTGACCTGCACTTCCTTCTCCCGCTTCCAAAGGATGCATGCCAAGTGGAAGTAGTGTTAAATGAGCCCATAACTCAACGAGTGGGAAAATTCCTGCCTCAGGTAACGAAACATCAAACATACGAAAGCTGCCGTTTGTTGAGTTTCGTGTGAATAAATAGAAAAGCTTTTGCAGGATCTCCATGTGAAAGAGGCTCAACTGTGTTTACCATTGCATTTATTTCATCCTTTTTTCCAGGTATTTAACTGCCATTATCGAGAGAATGAGGTCAAGTACGTCCATAATGGCTCGCCGCTATTAACGGAGGACACAGTCAAGCTTCGGCTGTATCGGTACATCACCTCAATGCGTACAGTGTTGCTCTGCTATATCGTGGTTCCCCTATGACGGACCAGCTAAATTGCTGATTGTTATGTGGTCTGTGATGAATGGTTTGTAATTGACCGGCTTTATAATAACCACTCTGTGTTTGAAAACAGGTTCACGGAGACTGACACCTACACTGAGGTTTTTTCTCTCCACGTCGACATCGTGGAACCCGACTGCAGCATCATCAAGCTTGGACCTCAATTTTTGCAAGTTCCATTTTATGGCATCTCTGCGGACGTTGACGGCAATGTGCTGTCCTTCCACTACGAAAAGCAGTCCAGCTTAGAGTGTAGCATCCATTTCAATAGCCATGACACTCACCTGCCAGCCCATGGGCAACTCGTTACTGGAAAGCCCGAGGAAGCCGTCAAGAGAGGGGACGAGCCACGGCGCTACATTGAGGGTACTGGCGTTTGTGTTGAAAGCATTCCCTGCGATGGCTCTCAAAACTAACGTGAAATCAAATTTTACAGATCCAGTGAGATGTAATTCTGACATCTGTCTGAAGGGAGTGAAGCTTGTCACGTTCCTCAAAGTTCCCTGCGAAGACTTCCTGCTGATGGGGCTGAAATACCAGCATATGACTCCTCCATCTCCTGACATTGACTACATTGCAATCAGGCTTGACCTCAAAGACACAAGGAGTGGCAACCTTTACCAGGCAATGGGACATTATTCTGTTTACAATTGTTTTGAAGCAGAAATGTAGGAAAACAATATGATGCAGCGATCAAACCAATGTGGAATGGATGTGGGGCCCCAAAAGAGAGCCTTTGGAATGCTGATTATTATTATTATTTTGTTTTTTTTTAACTCAGCCCTTGACAGCAGTTTTACTTTGTTACATAAAATGCCTTGAAAGCAGTTTTACTTTGTTACATAAAATTTAGCAAGCATGTCAATAAGCGAGTAGATCCACAAAAAAGTCTCATAAACCCAGGCCAGAAAAGGAAGTACTTTGATGTGTGTAAGTAGATTTGGCCATTTACAGGGGTTATTCAAAAACAAATGACCTAATTTTACCTCATGTACTGGTCAGATGGGCAACGCGAATAACACGTGAACAACTTGACATGAGTAGATTCACAAGAACCGATGCCCGAAGAGACAATGTGATGAACATGTTTGTTCATCACAATTCAAGCACATTTGTTCATATGCGTGCCCTAAGACAGAGCCCAGGGAAACCCCCCCCCACCACCAATAGTGTCTAAATTATGCTATCTTCAACTATTTTCTCCATTTTGGGGAATGAATTTGAAAATGTCATTAAAATGTCATTATTTACATTGCCCACATCTTCGGAATTAATCCTCAAAGACGCATAATGAGTTAGCATGAAATTTACTGAACATGCATACATTTCTTAATTTTTAAAATATGACTTTATTTTCCGATGAAGTCTGAACAGATTTGGATTCCGGTGCAGATTACAGGCGGACTGGCGAACCAGTCGCCCGTGATGTCATTCATGTCGACGTTCATCCTGGAGGTGGACCAATTCATCCTCACGCCACTATCCACGGCCACATTAGATGGCGAGGATGAGGAAACTCAGCAGGAGAGGCTGATTTTTAACATCACCAAAGCGCCTTCAGATGGCTTCATCACTCACCTCTCCGACCAAACGCGCCCAATCTATTCCTTCACATGGTTGGATTTAAATGGCATGCTCATTGCATATCAGCCCCCGAACTCCTCTCACACCCAGCGCAGGCACTTTGAGGTTGTGATTTCTTTGCAAATGTACCATGTAAAATGTCTTGCTGGAATGAATAGATCTGAAGAATCTTCTCGTACAGATGGAAATCGACGTTCATGATTGTTTCTTTGAGAAGAGCCCACCAATGACTGTGCAAATGTCCGTTCGGAATGCAGACACCAATGCGCCCAGAGTTTCCTGGAACATGGGTATGGTTAAAATCTGAATTATTTTCATAGCATTTTCATCTTCGCGGACATCACTT
Organism: Hippocampus kuda; assembly: GCA_901007745.1. NCBI lineage: Eukaryota > Metazoa > Chordata > Actinopteri > Syngnathiformes > Syngnathidae > Hippocampus > Hippocampus kuda. The sequence continues at coordinate 30,053 of CAAKHF010012036.1, forward strand.
TAGACTGTACTGACATTGCAATCATGGATGTATTTTGAGCATATGAGCAATTTGTCATCCAGGTCTCAGTCTGTTGGAAGGCCAATCACGTCCGATAACATGGGAGCAGCTCCAGATTGTGGACAATAATGACATAGGCACTGTCCGTATCATCACCGTGGAGGGCCTTCTGCATGGAAGACTGACCGTCAGAGGTGTCATGGTTACGTTCCATTCATTTTCTAGTCGTCCTAGAAAATTTCTGTGTTGTTATTTTGGCCCTTTAGTCACTGCACAAAGAGGGGCCAAAAGTTCCAAAATGTGTTTGCCATCCCTAGGTGGAAAGGGTTTCATGTTTACCGTCGGGGACATTAAAGCCGGAATCGTTTGCTATCACCACGATGACAGCGACTCCACTAGTGACTTCATCATCTTCCGTATCACCGATGGTCACCAGCAGACCAGGCACAAGTTCCCTATCAAGATCCTCCCTAAAGATGATAGCCCTCCATTTCTCATTGCCAATATGTTACTGGAGGTCTCCCAGGGTCAAACAACTCTGTTGAAAGGCACCACCCTTCAGGCTTCCGATGTGGACTCCAGCAGCGACTACATCCTCTTTAACATCACAAGGCCACCGCAGGCAGGAGAGATCGTGAAGTTTCCAGGACCAGGGCTAACAGGTCAGAGAAACTCACACCACACCTATTTTGTTTCCCATGAGTGTACGACAAACCTGCAGCTCCCCACAACGAAAGACGAACTGACACTTCCCCGCAAATCTTTAGAGGTGAAATGGTAGATGCCAGAGTAGGAGTTACGTGCTCCCTCTTACGAGTACTTGTCCAGAGGTGAACAGCAGCATTTTGGACCAACTGGAGACGCTTCATGGAGCATTGGGTGACTCCAAAGTAAAGTGCATTACAGTAATGCAGCCGAGATGTGACGAAGGCATGAATTACTGTTTCAAAGTGATATTGAGAAAGGAGAGGCTTGACTTTAGCCAGATCATTCGCCGGTCCAATTTAAAATCACAGTCCAGTTTCAGACCAAAGTTCGAGACTGCTGGATTTAGCTTCGGAGGCAGAAGGCCCAAGTCTGCAGGATGGGATGTACAAAGGCCACTAGGACCAAACACCATCACTTTATCGCAGGGTGATGGGTAAAAGCTTCTCAAACTGGCACTGAACTGAATCACTGTTGATGAGAAGATTGGTTTTCTCTTCACATTCTAGGTTCAACAATTCTTCTGTTCATTTCCTCCAGGTTACGTAGTCAGCAAGTTTTTGCAGAGGGACCTCTCTAAGTCCATGGTTTATTATCGACACAAAGGGAATGAGGTGCTCGATGACTCCTTTGAGTTTGTGCTCTCAGATTTCCAGGATCCCCCAAACTTGTCGGAGCCCCAAGTAACCAAGTTTTTGCCGTTTGTACATTTGGTATAGTACAATAAATGGAGAGAAGCCATTTACCTTTCTGACATGCAGGTAGTCATGTTGCACGTTAAGCCGGTACCACGCCAAGCACCTCGAGAAGTTCCTACTGCTAGACGGTGCCTTGTGGTCAAAGAGACCGACGTGGTCCATGTAACACAGCAACACCTTCACTTTGTAGACAAGGACTCACCAGACAGCGATCTGACATATACGGTTACGACTCCGCCTTTCGATCGAGATCGTCACAGGTGGGTACGCCAAACTATTATTGCCAGCAGCCTCCAATACTGCTTGCACATTCCGTTTGAGCTTTGTGGTGCTATTGTCCTGATGAGCAGCAGCGAGGATGCAGGGAGGTTATTCCTCGTGGACAGTATACCCACATTCACCAAAGACACCAATGCGCCAGTGTTGAGGCTCTTCACACAGGTAGTATTTCGTAGATAGTTTTTAGTTTTGTGAATTGATTTCACAATGCTTAATGAGTCTGACCATGTGTAACGATGCTAGCTTGATCGGTACTTCAGCCCATATGCTGTCCGTCATATCTCGGGTTGAATTTCACTGTCACTTCCTGGTCTCTGGCCTCCTGGTTTCCTTAGCATGCCGTCAACTTCATGAAAGTAGCCTACATGCCTCCAACTGCGGACATTGGTCCTTTTCCTCGATATATCCAGTTTGGTCTCTCAGTCACCAATCAACACGGCAACACACTTGATGGGATCTGCTTTAACATTAGTGTGATACCCGTGGACAACCAACCGCCACAGGTACGTCGTGGCAACAGCCAAAACAGGACCTGGACATTCTTACAAATGTTTAATTTTTTTTTCTCGAGCAGAATGCTCAAAACCGTATAATGCACCATTTCAGGTCATCACCAAGCCGCTAATGGTCGACGAGGGTGGTGAGTGCTTGCTCGGCTCAGAGCACCTGCAGCTATCAGATGCGGACTCTGTCGAAGAAGCCTTGCAATTGGAGCTTTTGGGGGAACCGCAGCACGGAGCGCTGCAGCTGAACAATTTTCCTCTAAAACCCGGACAGACCTTCACTGTGCAAGACCTGACAAGCCACAGAGTTAGGTTAGATACCTTGATTCTCTCAGGTTCTTCAGTGTTAGTTTTCACAACTTGCCCCCCAAGGCAACCCGTGTCCCGAGAAGGTTTTTGGCGGATCCGGCAAAAGTATTTATACTCTTCAGGAGAAGTACAGATAATTGTGTGAAAAAAGACAAAAGTAAAAGTAGAGGTACTTCAGTCCAATGGATTTTTCATGATACAAAGTAGTTGGTTTCTAGTTAGTTTTGTCTATTTCAATTCAGTCGAATTTACTTTTTCGGTCGGGTTTGCTGTTTTTCATTCGTTTTTATTTTGACCAAAAGCTTCAGTTTAGTCTAATATTTATTTGTTTTAGTTTTAGTTTAGTTTGAATTGATGGAGTATTTTTCAAGTGCGAAATTAAAAACAAAAGATTATTAAGTATTGTGTAATATCGTAAACTATAATTCTCAAGCTCAAGGAAACCGTAACTACCATGTGGTCCACTACAAAAATGAGTTTGACAACGCTGCTTTAGCCTCTGCTAAAAACATGTCTTGTTGTCTTTTCAGGTACCGTCATGACAATTCAGAAACTCTGGATGACCGCATCAATTTGGCTGCAACAGATGGCGCCAATAAAATCAGTTTCGTTCTGCAAGTGGATGTAAGTTTCGAGCCACCAACTCCGGAGGCTCGTTATTTGCCGGGCTGACAACAATGTTAAACGTTTACACAATGCACCCAACTCATACTGCAATTGTTATTTTTCTTTGGAGGTATCCCCGATCAATGATGAGGTACCGGTACTGGTTGCCGGTTTGAAACCGGTGCTCCCGTGCGCGGAGGGGCAGACAACAATCATTTCAGTTGAGTACATCTCCGCAATTGACGCGGACACCGAAAACAACAGCCTAGCCTTCCTGATTGCACGACAGCCCCGCCACGGCCTGGTGCTGAGAAACGACATGGCCGTCGATCATTTCGTTCAGGCGGACGTCCGTGCAGGCATGATCAGCTACAAGCACACGGGTAAGCAGCAAATAAAACTGATTTCATTGCATCGGGACATGTTTGTGTCTGTCATCAAATGACACTAGCATGACACGAATGACCCCACCGCGGTGGAAACGATCACGCTTACGGTTGTGGTTTTAGGGCAGGAGATCGGACCCACGCCGCACGGTGACATGATCACCTTTGTGATTTCTGATGGAGAAACAGAAAAATCTGTGCTATGCTGCGGTGGAAGAAACCCGAAAATAGGAAGCAGAGAAACCTCTCTGCCCGTGTACGACCTCCGCATCACCATTTCCCCCGTCAACAGCCAGCCACCCTTGCTGAAAACAGGTGGACGGTTCGATGTCACAGTGGCGCATGCTATGCCGACAGTAACGTCATTGAAAACATAACCAACATTCTTTGCTCCGTCTGTAGGAGACATATTTGTGGTCGACGAAGGTGGGAGAGCCCAGGTAAACGCGAGTCATCTGAAGGTGTCTGATGCGGACACAGTCGTGGATGAGCTGGTGGTCAGTTTAGTTACCCCGCCGCGGTTTGGCTACCTTGAAAATGTTCTGCCGAGACCTGGCTTTGAAAAAAGCAACGTGGGTGTGAGCATAGGTAAGCATTCCAGTTTCCATCCGGGTTCTCTTTAATCATTAAAATACATGCTCCATTGGGTTTAAGTCTGTCACGATACTGTTCAGTTTGTGACCAACTGGTGGCATTGGAGGGCTTCTCCTCAAGCGTCACACCTGTTGGTCATCAAGTCATTCTCTTTTGTGAAAAAAGTGTTCCAGAATTCTCTCTTTTCCCCCAGACTCCTGCTCTTACAGAGACATCATTGCCGGTCAGATCAACTACGTGCAGTCCAGGCACCAAAAACTGGAACCAACGAGCGATCAGTTAATCCTCCGTGTGTCAGATGGCAAATTCAGCTCCGCCCATGTCACGTTCAACATTGTTGTCAGCCCAACTAATGACGAGCTTCCGGAGTTGGTGGCTCAGAATATGACGGTGAGTCTTTCTGTTCGTTTGCGGTCACATGGGTCACTCACGGCTGTTTTCTGTTTAGGTACAAGAAGGACACAGGAGGCATCTGGACTTGTCTGTGTTGAATGCGACAGATCTGGACGTCCCCAAGGATGTCTTGCGCTTCCATGTTGTGAAACCCCCTCGGTATGGCAATATCATTCGTCACCACGGCACTGACACTCATCGGGAGGCCAATTCAGAATCCAGTGTGGCTGACTTCACAATGGCAGAGGTAACAAATGGTACGTGTGTCAGTCAATATTATATCAATACTTATCTTTTTTTCTTTTTTTTTCTAACTGTCATAGCTCTGGGTTTGTGTGTATATCCTTTCACGAGGTCATCATAAGTGAGAAATGGTCATGTCTTATTTATAGGCCACCTTGGTTTTGCCGAAACCTCAAATGGTCCAAAGACTCACTGGTGTTGAACTCTTTTTTTTTCCCTCCCTGCATTGTATTTTCACTGTCTTTAGGTCACGCTGTGGCATATGTGCATGACGACTCTGAACATTTGGAGGACGACTTTACCATCCAGTTAATGGATGGCAGACACAAAATCCAGAGACAGGTTCTGGTGGAAGTACTTGCAGTCAACGATGAAAAACCTCATTTGATCAGGTTCAATTCGAAGAATGAAATCCTCATGGTTTCTTGAGTCTTTTTTTTCTGAGCCTGCTCATGAGTACGAAATTCCATGTTGCTAGTGTCAGTCTAGTATACATTGTTAACATATTTTTTTAGCAGAGTGACCAAATCCCAGGACAATGTTTTATTTTTTGTGGTTCTACATACGTATGATGGACAAGCCAACCAAATTTCACATGGATAAGCCAAACTGGCCAGCCTGGGGGCTGATTTTTTTTAAAGTGGGATCGAAACCAATTTGTCGTGGCCCAAACAAAGCTCCAGTAGAACTGTTAACAAAAATGGTTCGGAATATGTGACGATTAGCACGGTATGCTCCGTCCTTCAGAAACAATGGACTGGAGTTGGAACCAGGAGAGGCCAGACTCATAACCAGTGTAGCCCTCTTCGCACAGGACCATGACACTCCCTCTTCACAGGTCATGTACATTTTTGAGAGGGTACCTGCACAAGGACTCTTACAGCTTAAGGTTTGGAAACAGTACTGCAGTCAAGAGCGTCCTATCCTGTCTTTAATTGGACAATCACCTGAGTGGGACTCCCTTTTTTTCCACAGCGTGTTCAAAACTGGCTGCCGCTTACAGTCGGGGAAAACTGCACCCAGGAAATGGTGGACACGAATCGTCTGCGCTATGTGCACAAAGACCCGTTTGATACGACAACGCAGGACCTTTTTGTTTTCCACCTACATGACGGACAGAATCAGTCTCCCTCACAGCAGTTCATCATATCTATCAAACATGTGGAAAAAGGTATTTCAAGACTTCCTGAAATCAGTGATGTACTGGAATATATTTTTGCCCGTATCTGTGTTTTTCTCGAGTCGATACTTAAGTAAGTGTCCAGTGTTCCCACTCTATTTGATGGGGATTGGGACGGAACCCTGTCACAGATAGCTTGTGATTGCCTATAGGTGCCACAAGATGGCAGCAAGTACTACTGTTGTTGAAATGAAGCGCCTAAACTCACTCAAACTTAGTTATTTGGCAACAAGATGCCACAACATGTCGGTAAGGCACTACTTTTCTTTCAATGATGCTCCTCAATTCAGTGTAATTCCTTGGCACCAAGATGACAAGAGTTGGCGCCAAAGTCATACTTTTGTTGCTTGAGATGAATTTTTCTGCAGATAACGAAGGGTAGATAAAAATCAAATGAAGAACCGCAACTCTGCGGAGGTTTGTCATATTTTTTTTTAAGCTGTGATCCGAACCTAAATTTGCATTTTTTTGGGGGGCAGTTCACAACGTTGCCAACTCTATGGAAGATGTTCTGATAGCATAATATATATATATAAAAAAAGTATGTTGCGACGTTTCGTAACTTGAAAATTTCGTATGAAGAGACGTTTGTAAGTAGAGGTACCACTGTACAGGAGTTGAATCAGAACTTTTCATAGTTCTGATTCTGAGTTCTTGAGTTTTTCTTCTTGTAGAAGCCTTTTTACCTCAATTTAAGCCACCTCTGCCTCAAATGCTCATTCACAGCATTTGACCTTGACCCTTCTACTGTGACTTCATTTTCCAGGAACTATCGCCATCTTTGTCACGCCTGTGAGTGTCAACCGCGGCGGGCGCGTGGTCCTCACCACCGACGTGCTGTTTGCCACAGACCACGCGGACCGGCCTGACGAGCTGCTGTTTGTCGTTACCGCCCCGGCAGCTCATGGCTATTTGGAGAACACCAAGCATCCCGGTGTCAGCATCTCTGCCTTCAGCCAGATGGACATCGCCGCAAACTGTGTGGCTTATGTGCACGACAACCAAGCTAGCACACCCACAGAAACCATTCAGTGAGTCTAGAATCCTTTGTGGAAGATTGTTTTTGACTTTGCTCAAGTCACTGTCCAAGGTTTCACAAGACAGTCTGTTTCTGTTCCGACAGCTTTGTTGTTAGTAACAACCAGACAAGCCGAAAGGGAATCTTGGAGTTGTCGGTGAAAATGTTGGATCAAATCCCGCCGTCGTTGACCAACAAAGGCCTTCTCGTTCCCCAAGGGTTGGCTATGACCCTGAGTCGAGACTGCCTGGCCATGACCGACCACGACACCCCACGGGGCGCCCTGGTCTTCAAACTCCGGCAGCCTCCTCGACACGGCGAGCTGCTTTTACACGGAACCGCGCTGATGACGGGTTCCACTTTCACCCAGCAACACATTGAGGAGTTGGAGGTCACGTACAAGCATAACGGAGCGCAGTCCCAGATCGACCGGTTCGAATTCACTGCCACGGATAGCACCAATCGCGGCGTCCGGCTGGATGGAAAGTTGCATACGGAGCCGCTGTCGTTCATCATTCAGGTAAATGAAGCTTGCAGTGCCAATTAAGGCTGTTTTGAAATTGCTTCCTGTGCCTTCTTAGGCCAAATACATTTACCGGTACATCTAGAGGAGCAATTTTGGCCATTCCACTCCTTCCACGTATGTGCACCGATTCAAACAGGGTTGGCATCGCGAGATCAGTCCGTGTTTAATTTCAGATCAAGCCTTTGGAGAGGTCACATCCAGAGGTTGTAAAGCTTCTCCCCCTTTGGAAAGCTGAGCTTTTAGGTGATGGACGATATGGAATTTTTTTGTCATCTCGGGAGCTCAATGCCAAAAACACAAACGGCAAAGAAGAGGAGCTGATCTTCGTCATTGTTCGGCAGCCCTATTTTGGCCACCTCGAAAATATCACGACAGGTGAAGGAGAGTCTTTTGTCTCACCGCGGCTTGGATTACAACCGCAATCTGACGTTTTGGTTTCCTTTAGGTACTTTTGCCCGACAGCGTGTCTCGCAATTGGATCTGAACAGGAGAACAATCGTCTACATCATCAATCCAGAGATGGAGTCTCTGTCAGACAGCTTGGAATTCAGGGTGTCAGATCGCCACGGAAACGCTGGGCCGTCTCACATGTATGGTTCAATGACGTACATGATCTACCCATGATCAATATTCAGTCTGGCCTTCGTTGTCATCACACTCACTCTTGCAGACTACAACTAAGCTGGTCTAGCGTTGAGCTGTCCCAGCTCGAATACTGCGCCAAAGAGGAGGAGAAAAGAGTCTCGGTGGAGATCATCCGGAAAGGAAATGTAGCAGAGTCGTCATATGTCAAAGTCAAGGTCGGTCATGACCTGTCATTCACAGGTCGTTCTTGGGCAGGGCTTTGCAATCAGGACTCCACGGAGCCGTAGTTGGGGGGTACGTCAAATACAGTAGTGACAGTACGTTCTAATGTTAAGTGGGCATCAAGACTATGAGGGGGTACCCGGAAAAAAAATTCATGAAACCGTGTTCTGAATCGGTAGGCACTGATATGGAGTTGGTCACTCTTCTGGGAAACCTGCCTTTTTGATTTTTCTCTTGTTTTTTCCTGGCAGGTGAACGAGGGGACTGCAACTGCAGGAAAAGATTTCCTCTCAAGCTCATCTTCCCTTCTCCAGTTTGATCCAGGTAGACACCTTTTCCTTTCATAGAAGGTTCACAGTTCAAGAAAAGAGGTGGCCAGTTCTGAGACTAACATTTCATGTCAACCATGGTGACCTCATTTGTAAAAAAAATAAATAAAATAGAATTGAAATATATCAGAGTTGGCCCTGCTGTTTTGAAGTACATGGTTTGCATTTGCACATTAAACGCCATAAATGTCCATCATTTCAAAAGACGTGGTGTTTTTCTGCCTTGGGAAGGAGTCTCACTGAAGATCTGGAACATTGAAGTCATTCAGGATCAACTCGAAGAGGCAGATGAAGTATTTGAAGTGCTCCTCGTTTTCCCGGAAGGCACAGTTATTGCCAGCGTCAAGAAAGCTCAAGTTACCATAAAGGACACTGGAAGAGGTAAATAGTTCTGTTTTTTTTTTTTACCGTTCCATACCAAACCATTTTCTACCGCTTATCCGGGATCGGGTCGCAGAGGCAGCAGCTTTGGCAGGGGAAGCCCTCACTTCCCTCTCCCCGGCCACATCTCACAACTCTTCCGGAGGGATCCCGTGGCATTCCCAGGCCAGCCGGGAGACAGAGTCTCTCCAGCGGACAGTATTTCATCGCCGACCCGGAGAGGGCATTCAACCCCTTTCCGCCTGAGGACCACGGTCTCAGATTTGGAAGTGCTGATTTTCATCCCGACCGGTTCACGCTCAGCTGCTAACTGCTCCAGTGAGGGTTGTAGATGACGACTTGAAGAAGCCATCAGTACCACATCATCTGCAAAAAGCAGAGATGCAATACTGACACCGCCAAAGTGGACCCCCTCACTACCTTGGCTGTGCCTAGAAATTCTATCCATAAGAATTATGGACAGAATCGATGATAAAGGGCAGCCTTGGCAGAGTCCAAGCCTCACTGAAAACAAATTACCAACTTACTGCAGGCAATGGGGGCCGAGCAGCCTCTATCAGGGGGCTCGGTACGCTATCCTCCCGATCTGATTTTTTATTGAAGACATTTTTTTAGAATGCATTAAAAGGATCAAGTGCATATTCCATAATTATTCATCCGCAAACTGCAGGGCAGTGCAAGCAAAACCAGCACCATGCAGCATCTCTACTCACGGGAAAGAGCGATCTGTCTGATACACGCACTCAAAATTCATCTGGGAGGCTGAAGAAACCGTCCCTTGCCAGCCAATCACCCATTCATCAAGAAGGAACCTTCTCCAGAAAGAACAAATCCAAATCTGTAAGTACCTGGAATTCTTATTATTGTGATGATTATCACAGTATTCCTTAACAACGTCATGATATCTTAAATCAGGAAAAACTGATGCGGCTTTTTGTTTTTTCCTCAGAAAGGAAGAAGGGCAAAGATTCGTGCGGTTAGCAGGTCGAGTCAGCCGAGTGCATCGGCAGAGCTCATTAATTCAAAGCAGAGCTCTCGGAGAACATTCCCCGATGCCAGAAAAAGTGAACATGTGAGTGAAATGATGGGATTTACACTGCTGGATACTCAAATCATGACGATGGAACTTTTAGCAGACCACTGCATTTTTTCCTTTTTTTTTTTTCTTATAGGGAATAACTGATAGCTTTGTAGCTAGGCCGTGTTTGCCAGAAGTGATGGGACTCCTGCATTTCAACCAGACGACCAATCAGATCTTTCAGTGCAACGGTGTCTCTTGGAGATCCTGGATGCCACCAAAGCAGGTCCTTGTTTAAGCTAGAATTTGAAACCCGGGAACTAAACGGCGTTGTGTTGGAGAGAAAGCCTTTCAGTCAAGACCACATGAACCGAGTCACTACCAAGACTTTGAGGGCTTCAGATCATTTCGAGAGTCTTGTCCACAAATTCTAACTTGCGCATGTTTCTGCATTCGCAAATTCATCGTTATCCCTGACTTTACGCTGACGTGAAATAAACCGCTTGGTCAGACGCACCAATGATGTTCCTCCAAACAGATGGCCAAAACTCCACCGTGTCCTCCGGGATGGACCTTTCACAGTGGCCGCTGCTACATCCTCAACCAGAGTCACAAAACGTCATGGAGCCGAGCAAATCGAAGCTGTAAAGAGAGGTACACTTGAGTCTGGGTGCTCCCCTGACACAACTGGTCGAAAGACAAAAGACCAAAAGTGGGGAAATGTTTTGTCATTGAAGACAAAGAGTGAACCCCCGTTGATGGTGGGGGATATGGTCCAGACCCACCCACAGTTGGTGTTCGCAAACGGATATAACATTCTTTCCCTTTTCCTCTCCAGATATAAAGGCAACCTTGCAAGTGTTTTCTCAAAAGGTGACATGGATTGGCTGTGGGACTTTGGTGGGAGGAAACCATTTTGGATAGGTGTGTGCAATTTCAATGATATCAATCTGCTATTAACAGGTTTTCCTTCAAAAATCTGAATTTGCAGTTTTCAAATCAAAAGATGATTATTGTGTCTCAAAGTCAAGCATTGACCGGCATCGATTATTTTCCCCTTCTTCTCCTTTCCCCCCCCTTAAGGCCTCAATGACAGAGACGCCCAAGGGTCTTGGCGGTGGGAGGACGGCGAAAGCGTCACCTACGTGAACTGGACCAGGGCACCGTCGCCCTCAATCGCGGAGGGGAGCAAAATGTGTGCCCTGGTGTGGAGGAGGGCCAAGTGGCAAAGAAGGGACTGCAAGACGGGCCGAGGTCACGGCTATATATGCTCCATCAAGATTTGAATGCAAATGACGGCATTCGATCCATGCCGTGCAATTTTAGAACACACGTACAACCTCAGGGGGACTAAAAAGCCTCCATAACATTTCTTGCTTCTTTTTTGTTTGTTTTTTTGGTTTATTTATACAAATTCATATAAATATTTTCAGCATCTTGTAATAAACACTGGAAAACACCCAAGTTTAGTTTTATTCTTGCAAGAAGGGGAGATAGAACAAATTGAATTGACCTCCGGACAATATTAGCAACAGACACAATACAGTATTCTCGACATATTTATATTTCGCATGTGTGTTGAAATATGTTGGCAATGTGTTTGAATAACAGAGAAAAAAAACCGACTGGCTTAATTCTAAACTTGCTAAACAGCGACACCAAGCGGACAACGTGGCGCAGTGTTAATTGGCTTTCTCATCTAACTTAAATAATTGGTCAGTTCTTTTGATCGACAATTTATTCGGCCAATCAGACGTTTTTAAAATCAAACAATCACAAATTGGGGCTCGTCAAACGGTTCAATAAGAAAGCGCGAAGGCGTTGTCGCCATGATTGTATGCCTTGTACCGAAAAAAAGAAGAAGCCACTCAGTTTCTGTAGTGACATAAAATCAGTGACATTTTGCCTTTTTAGTAAAAAAGAAAAATCGCAAATCCTGAAAAACACATTTAAATTCATATTTGGGGCTGTTTTGGGCAATAACTGTTACACCCACGTTGCAAGACGGAGAGATACCGCCGCTCGTTCCTACCGACTGCTGTCAGGCTGCTGAATAAAAAATAAAAATAAAAAATGAATGAACAAATAATAAATTTATTTAAATGATATGACAACAAATGTGAATGTGAATAGTACGGGGACTATTGTATAATATTGCACTTAATTGAACTTATTGACCTTATCCATATTTGTATTTATATTGCACTTAATTGAACTGTGTTTTCTTTTCTCTTAAACTTTTCTCTTCTTTCTACCTACAATCTTGCTGCTGAAGGCTGTAAATTTCCCCAGTGTGGGACAAATAAAGGATTATCTTATCTTATCTAATTCGTACGGTGATTATATTTCAACTTGAATAATGTAAATATTTATTTTTTTACATTGTATTTATTTGAATCATTTTACACAGTACAATTTTCAAAAATGTGCTTTTTAAAAGTTATATTTCTTTATTGCTTCAATTTAGTGTGCGCGTGCACGCCTGCCTTTGCGTGTGTGTGTTTATAATTTTACAGTATATTTTGTCGTTGCTAAATTACGACGACAATTGTTTTGTTGTGGTCGATGCCATCTTGCAATAATAATTGTATTTGATTGTACATTACTTTTACTGAAAAATGGAAAATAATTGAATACAATTAAATACATTGAAATCAGGTCTATTTTAATCGAATGCCGTTATTCCATTTTATAATGCAAGAGTGTGACAATACACGCACGCACGCACGCACACACAAATGTCCTTTAAATGACAATTTTACTTCCATAATGATTTGTGATTTATTGCAGCTCCAGCCTGGTCTGTGCTGTCTCCAGTGTGGTCAGCATGCATTTGTATGGCTTGTTTTGCTACCGGGGCGAGGCTTCGAGATAAACACACTGGTGACATCTGCTGCCATGGCAACACCATTGTGTTCCCTCCTCCAAACCTCCCCCCCCCCCCCCTTGGACAACTCCCTCCATGTTCATAC
>CAAKHF010012037.1:0-13827 GCA_901007745.1 Hippocampus kuda
AAAAAAAGTTTCTTTTTCTTTTTTTTTTTTGTCCTTCATCAAAAAAAAACCCAACAAACGGCTTATATGTACTTATGTACTAGCGTAATTTTGGGAGGGAGTGTCCTCACACAAAGAGACTCACCATTTGTGCTTGCTTCTCATACAGTCAGTGAGGAGTAGTCAAGATCCATCCATCCATTTTCTGGTCCGCTTTATCCTCACAAGGACCGCGTGTTGGAGCCTGTCATGGGGCAGTAGGCGGGGGACACCCTGAACCGGTTGCTAGCCAATCGCAGGACATACAGAGATGAAAAACCATCCACACTCACACCTAAGGACAATTTTGAGTGTTCCATCAGCCTGCCATGCATGTTTTTGGAATGTGGGAGGAAACCGGAGTACCCGGAGAAACCCACACGGGCACGGGGAGAACATGCAAACTCTACACTGGAAGGCAGGAGCCGGGATCGAACCCATGACCTCTGCACTGTAAGGTTGACGTGCTAACCTCTGGTCCACCGGGCTGCTGAAGAGTCAAGATGATTAGTTTAAAAAAAAAAAAAAAGCTTATTTGATAACCTTGTGTATGATACAAGATAATCTACAGATCCGTTTCACATCACAATATGTCTGTGGCCCATGAAAATGATCAACACCATTTTTCTTTTCAGTTTAGATCCTTTTTACCCCCTTTTAATTTCACACTTGGTTCCTACAAATACACTGCGGGGTTGGGGTGGCACAACTCATTTGGCGTTGAAACCATGAGTGTGCCTTGAGAGATCAGTTGTGCCAGATTGTCATTCATTCATTCATTCATCTTCCGAACCGCTTAATCCTCACTAGGGTCGCGGGGGGTGCTGGAGCCTACCCCAGCTGTCTTCGGGCAGTAGGCAGGGGACACCCTGAATTGGTTGCCAGCCAATCGCAGGGCACACAGAGACAAACAACCACGCACGCCCGCACTCACACCTAGGGACAATTTAGAGTGTTCAATCAGCCTGCCATGCATGTTTTTGGAATGTGGGAGGAAACCGGAGCACCCGGAGAAAACCCACGCAGGCCCGGGGAGAACATGCAAACTCCACACAGGGAGGCCGGAGCTGGAATCGAACCCGGTACCTCTGCACTGTGAAGTCGACGTGCTAACCACTGGACTACCGGGCCGCCCTGCCAGATTGTCATTGGTGAAAATTGACTCGGAAAACACAAATTTTGACAGTGTAGCTCACTTCTTTAATTGCATGAACACATACAACGCAGCATATACAGAATTGCATCATTTTATGAATGTTTTTGTTTGATTCGACGTAACTGCAGAGCTGATAACTACTTGACTGAGTCGTCATCTCGCCTTCTGCGTTTGTTCTACTGTCGTAACCTTCAATATGTGAGTGAATCCTGGCAGTAGCCCAGTTATCCTGTTTCATTTGACCTTTTTGTCTGAAATGTATTCTGTTCTTAACATTCAAAGCTTGAAAACTTATGCAAACGGGTGGACACCGTTTAACATTTGTTTCTTCTTGGCCTCAATGAAGGGATACATGCACTTGTCGGAGCCCATGAAACGATACGAAACCACGTTGGATTCCCATGGCAGTAACCTGAAAGACAGACCAAAAAAAATATGTATCGGCAGGTTTCGATTGCTGTGAGTGGGACGAGACGCGGTACTGACGCTCTGCACAGGACGGGCAGGTAGGTGAGACGTGGAATGCACACTAGGGGTTGGTCAATGAGGATGGCGTTCATGGCCTGCTCCACGCAATACTGAGGCTCAAGAGGGGGCAGGACGAGCTCCATTTCCTCTCTGTTGGTCGAAACAGAATTTTATAGGGTGAAATCAGACAGGATAGGAATACAAAACATTGCAGATTTTTTTTTTTTTAACAAATATTTTTTTGCCCCTTCCCCAATTTATTTTTCATCCAATGCATTTAAAAATAATTTGGGTATACTGTACCTCTATAGCCTGTATGGAGGTAAATACATAATAGGAATCCAATACACTGGTGCCTTGCGATGCAAGTTTAATTCGGACAGTCACCCTGTCAAAACTCAAAACCCTCTCATCTCAAATCATCTTCCGTTGAAATGAATGGAAATCAATCTGCTTCAAAAGCAATGTTTTTTTTTTCTCCTGTTTTTGATATAGGAAAGCAAAACGGCATAGTCTACATAATTTTTTATACCAGTCCAGACCTGGTCGCAGGGCTGAACAATTAATCAAATGAAAGTCAACATTGCAATGTAGTTGCATGCAATTTTCAAATGACAAGGGCTTCAATTTGGCAAATAAAAAAACCCTCTCATTTTGGTAGGTTGGTTGGCTTTATTTTTTTTATGTATATTTATTGAGGTATGTTCATTTTATCCATTTATTTATTAGTATGTAGATAAGTACAGTGCTTAAGCGATTTAAGTGCAGTACATGTGTTCCGTATCATTGTTTCATGAATAGTTGAAGTTATTTATTTGCATGATTGTAGTTTTGAATTTTTATGGAATTTTCATTGTGAATGCTGAAACGACTGCAAGTCACAGTGTTAATTAAGTTCACATCCCTCATTGAAGTAGCTAACTCTTTCATATTGATTCATGCTCCATTTACCTTTACTTTCACGTAAGCCTAACCTACAAGCGCAAAACATTTATGTGTAACGAAGTCAACATTGTTTTATTATAATATAGATCAATTTGTGTATTTATATTCAATCGCAATATGGCGGGAAAGAATCGCAATCGGATTAGTTTTCAAAATCCTTCAGCCCTACTATAAGTCGAGTCACTCGGATCTCAAGGCACCACTTGTAGTGATATAGAATTAACATTGACATACCTTATCTTGCAGCCCTCAAACATGCCCGTGTCCACGATGTAAGGGCACACCAGAGTGGTCTTCACGCCCTCCACTTCCTCAGCCAGCAGCTCGTGAGCAAGCGACTCATGGAAACCCACTGCGGCAAACTTACTGGCGCAGTAGTCCTGTCTCAGATGAGTAAACACATCCGTTTAGGACGAATGGGGAAAAACAACTCGGGTTGTTCATTTGTGATACACATTGAAACTGTGTTATGGGTCATTCTCCAGCCCTGATTCACCTCGACGCAGCCTGTGCTGAAGAGACCCAGCACGCTGGCGATCGTCACGATGTGGCCGTGATCTTGGGCCTTCATCTGAGGCAGGAAGGCCTTCACTGTCTGGCAAACACACACACACACACACACACACACACACACACACACACGTGGAGTGACGTAGGCAGTAGGCACACAAAGGCACAGGGTGATAGAAAGGTATGTAATGTTCCAGTGTGATTGAACTGAATGTTGCTGAACGTGAAGGACGCTTTTGTTGCATGAGCGGCTTCACATTAAGAGGATTGTCAGCAATGCTGTGAAAAGGGGGATCGTGTTAGTGTGCTTTATGTTTAGCAACAATAACCTGCTGTGTGCCAGTAGCTGAGGATGAAAATGCATTTTGCAATTCAACTTTTTTTTCTTTGTTACGTCCCCCCTCAAAAATAATTAAATACCATCAGTTGCTTGCCTGATATTTTCATGATTGGGTCATTTGTGCATGGAAGCAAGAAAAAAATATTTCATTTGATGGCTAACTCATTGTCAAGTATAAGAGCAATAGTTTTCTGTAGGCATTCCTTCCTAATTTAGTGTCGGTGGACCAACCTGAACACAGCATCAATGATATCGGTACTGTTGAACACACATTTATGACTATTTATTTAGATAAACCGCCAAGGCTTAAAAGTAAATTACATTTGTGAACTATAGGGGGAGTCCCAAAGCTTTCAGAAGAAAGAAAGAGTTACTTTTAATCATGGGAGAACAAGAAGCTGTATGTACAGTAAAACAAATATATGTATACCGGCAATATATATTAAAGATTGCAGTACCTAAATACAGTACATACAATCAATGTGCAGCTACTCTCTTGTGGGTCTGGGTCTGTTAATGTTGTCTCTCTTGACTCACCGTATTTGGAAAAACAAGCCACAAATTTTTTTTTAAAAAATCAGCGGAGTGATGGTTCGAATCTTCTAAAAGTCGAAATTGGGGTCACGTGTATTTCAAGGCCCCATTGTCTGTCCAACAATGTGTTTTCATTGAAAGTGAGGTTGATTTTTGGACTTTATGTCAAGATTTGTTTTCCATATAGCAAATACGACGTATAGTTTTATTCTTGACTAAAGCAAAGGTTTGCCTCACCCAGAAGAGTGCGAGACAGTTGACCCCAATGGTCTTCTCAATGAGCTCATCTGGACAATCCAGCACTCGTTGGCCAGCCACCACTCCGGCGTTGTTCACCAGCATGGTGACATCGCGGCCCAGATCTTTCCTCACCGCATCGGCGTAGCGATACACTTCCTCTCTTTTGGTGACATCCAACGTGTAGGCGTGCGCCTTGCCCCCCAAGTCGTGCACCAGCTTGGCCGTGCGATCGTTGGCCGTGCCGTCCACGTCCCACAGCACCACCTCGGCGCCTCGCTTAGTAAACTCCTGGGCGAAGAGACGACCCAGGCCTCCTCCCGAGCCGGTGATCAGCACCAGCTCGCCATCGATGGGCTTGATGCGCGGCCGCAGCACGGCCCTCACGGTGTTGCGAAGGATGAAGTAAATCATATCCAGCAGCATCATCTGCAGGTCCATGAGGAATATCATGGTGACTCAGCTTGACTCTCGCTGACGTTCACGAACGGCTGCGTGAGAACCTGCAGACGGCCAAGCTGCTGTTTGAAGCCGTCTGTGGCCCTCGGCCTGCACCCCTCTGGCTTTAAACACCCTCCTCCCGGATTAGAAGAAATACTTTGAGCTCCTCAATACCGCTGCTCTAAAATGTATGCATTTGCACCAGCGCCAAGGAAAATCACTTAGAAGCACATTGAATGTCGGTCTTTGTAAGGAGAGGTCACAGCTTTAAACATGTACACGTGCGACACAAACAGTACTTAACACTAACCAGACAGTTTATTCGGTAGCCCACATAACAGTCAGAACAGAAAATCCGCCTTTAGACAGAACACAACAACGCAGCATATAATTCCGGAATTTCTACAACTAGGGGCCAGGGCAGGGGGAATTTATTCCAAATTTAATGTGACACACTGAATCCTCTCCTACTCGTGGCTTGCTATTCTCAAATTCACCTTTTCCGATTTTATTTTTGTAACACCTAACGAGAAAAAAAATGCCGCGTTGTAACCCACATTTTGAAGTGATACATCCTTACTGGAGGACGAAGCTCTTTGTATGTCGGGAGGGAGGTAACTTTTGCCAGGGTAGATAATGGAGAGTCTTTCCCGCTTGTTTGTTTTTGCTGTGCTGAGTGGCTATTAAAGAGCACAAGCATATATACGCTGTGCATTTTAAGGGTCGAGTTGTAACGTCAGTTTGAAATGGTTTTATTCAGGTGTTTTGGGATCACAGTTTGTAATAGTCTGTTCGCATTTAACCCTTTCATGCACCCTGTAACCTGTTAACATGGTAAGCTGTCCACTGTAGTAAGCGCTGTCCCTGAGCGGGTTAAACGTTCAATATAGTCAATGATAAATTTCAAAGATGGGCCACTAACCTGTGTTTTTTTTTTCTTTTTATGGCAGCATAGCAGTCCAGATTAATGAGTTATATTTGGTTCCTTCACATCATCCACATTATAACGAGCCACCGATTGAGCGCTAAAACAAAAAAAGCTCCACATGAGAATGTTAAGTTAAACTCCAACCTCATATCGTTTTCTTGGTTTTGCTGTTCGGTGCTTTCTACCGTCTTTATTACCGATTTGCTTTACTGTTTGTTGTATATGTTAAATTGCTCCATGTACAGCACTTTGTATGCAGCGATGGCTGTTTGAAAGTGCTCTATAGATACAGTTGAGTTGAGTTGTTTTGGGGGGTTTTTTGCAATGAATTATAACATTCGAGTTTGGTGTGTGAAACGGACACGTTTTATTGGCAGTTTGAGAGCATAAGCAGATTATGTTATTCAAGCGTAAACCTCTGTGGTATTACACCTCAAGAAGGATTGTTTTGTTTTTATCTCCCAACACTGGCGCCCTTGTTTTATCTGCAGCGTTTGGCATGTGAGCCATTCACGTATGCATTCGTACCAATGAGTATTTATTTAGTCGTCATAAAGATCGTCACACTATTTACCAAGTGGTGTACTGTACTGTTTTTTTTTTCTTTTTGCCTTTTGATATAAATGGAGGCTGTCTCCCTGAAAATGTACTCTAAATTTCTGAAAATGACATTGGCTTGAAGATAAATTATGGAATAAAATAAAATGGTCCAAGAGTGAGTAACTTTTTGGGGTGACATCCTGTATCATAACTAACGTATATATTTTGAATATTTTTGTCATTGAAAACTGTTAACATGCATTTATAATCATATTGATCCAACATCTACTCTGTTACATTCAAGACTCAATTATTCCAATTGGAATATGAAATGCCAGAATTTGAATGTATTGAATAACTAGCTTACGTATTATTTTTAATTTGAACTACAAAGTATAAATGCAAAATTTCAATGACCGCACTCTTTTACAAAAAAAACATAATAGGAGTGCAAGCATAGGATATGAATAGTCCGGAGAGATTTCTTCTAGTCTCTTATGTGCCCTTCATACACATTTCAGTTTGGCCTTCACTGTTCACACTGTTGGTATTTTTCCATGTACAAATTCAAACTACGGGAGTTTCATTAATCTGCCCTTTTTGCATATTTCAGGCTCACACATGGCGAGCAGATCAGTCGAGAGACCACCGACAATTCCCATCAGTTTCAAGCAAACACACAGCCACTTTAAGATGTGCTGTTGCCATGGGGACTGTGACCCCGTGAACCACAGGGCACTCCGCAGCTTGTTGCCTTAACTTATTATTTTTTAAATTGAATATCATTGTTTGATATCTTTCTGCCATCTCTTCTAATTTCTGTGCTAAGCAGGCTGTATGCTTTTTGTATAATGCATGCACCGGACAGAATCCTCACGTCTCAAGAAAAAAAATAGCTTTTTCAAGAAACAAACAAAATACAAAAGAAAAAGGGGCATGCTTCTTGAGTGATTAATAATGCATCGTCAAAGAAAGCAAGTCACTTTCAACACTTTTGATCAGTCAATAATTTGTTGAATAATAATGTGAACTCCACCATTTGGCTTCTGTTATATAAGCAAATAAAGGTCACCCAATTCCTACACAGGAGAAAGGCAAAGATAAGAAAAACAACATAGGCTACTACGCTAACGGCCATAACTCATGTAGTCGGGTGCAATATCAAATTGACCTTTTCTCCTTTTGTCATTATTGCTAGAGAAGAATGACGTGGTTATTTCAATGTCCATTGTGAGGCCCGGTATTGCAGGATATGTTCATAATTAATCTTATCATCATGGATTCCCTGTAGACAGTCCCAGCTCTTATTACCACCAGTGGCTATGGCAACACCAGGAAGAAGAGACACATCCCCGATGGCAACAACACGATTGGGTAACACATCCAGACGGTGCATGCAAATGGATGACCTTTTCCAACCTTTAAAATCTTCCCGCAGAAGCCTTGGCTCAAAACGCTTTTGTGTGTGAATTGTTTGAGGTATTGCGTGCAGTTTGAACAAAGTTCCATGACCAAGGGATGTCAGGCCGGCACAGTCGCTGGATGCGGCACCTGAGGGAGGGTCACCGGGTGTGCTTCGACTGGCGGCCGCCTGCTCGCGTCGCCAGACACGAGCACTGTGCTGGAGATGGAGGCGAGGAGCAGTGAGGACAACGGGTAAGTCAGTAAAGTGTTCCAAATGAGTATTGCAGTGCCGTGAAAAAGTATTTGCCCACTTTTGGATTTCTGTGCTCACACAAAGGTTCATAAAACCAATTTTAATATTACATAGAGAACACCCGAGGAAATGCTAAGTACAGTTTTCAAAAGTCAATTGAATTTATTTAGACACACGCAAAAAAAATAAATAAAAAATCCGACGCCCCCTGAACCTACGAATGGGTTGTGCCACCCTTGGCAGCAATAACTGAAATCAAGCGTTTCCGATAATTGGTGATAAGTCATTCACATCGCTGTCGAGGAATCTTGGCCCACTCTTCTTCGCAGGAACTCAACTCCTTCATATTGGAGGGGTTTCGAGCATGAACTGCCGGTTTAAGGTCATTGGATTCAAATCTGGACTTTGACTTGGCCACTCCAAAACCTTTTTTTTTTTTTTTTTTTTAGCCATTCAGAGGTGGACTTGCTGGTGTGATTCGGATTGTTGTGCTGCTGCATGATACAAGAGCGCTTGCTTTAGATGGCGCAAACCGATTGTCGGACGTTCTCCTTCAGGAATTTCTGGGAGACAGCAGAATTCATTGTCCCATCAATCACAGCTAGTTATCCTGGTCCTGAGTTAGCAAAGCACCCACAGACCATCACACTGCCACAGCCATGCTTCACTGGTGGCATAATGTGTTCTTTTTATCAAATGCTGTGCTATTTTTACCCCTGATGGAATTGGCCGAACATCTTCCCCAAATGTTTTTCACTCATCAGTCCACAGAATGTTTTTACCAAAAGTTATGAAGATTATCAAGATGTCTTTTGGCAAATGGGAGACAAGCCTTTATGGTCTTTTTGGACAGCAGTGGTTTTTGACTGGGAAATCTCCCATGGATGCTGTTTTTGGCCCATGTCGTTCTTCTGGTAGAGTCGTTGAACGCTGACCTGAACTGAGGCCAGCGAGTTCTGGAGTTCTTTTGCAAACTCCTGGATGAGTCATCGCTGCAATGTCATGAGAAAAAAAATGTATTGGCACGGTAATTAAATGTGAATACTTTTTAGAATATAATCTGAGGATAAAATCATCAGCGAATGTAAAAATTCCCACACAGGCAACAGTCTCTCTCGAGGGAGCAGCATTTGATTAATTTTTGTATTATCATTCAGTATTTGACTCCTGGTATTTTCTGCTATATTAGGTATTAACTTCTAGCCAAGAATTCAGAACATTTCCGTTCGTGAAGTTCTTCCTCTGAGACAAATCAAGCTTTGACCTGAAACTGCTTGTGGCTCTCAACAAGGCATGTCTACCACTAGATGGCCACATTGGTTAGTACACTGGATGCCAAGATGAAGCACCTCACTCCCTCTGTCCCCATGCAGGAGAAAGCTTCTCTGGTGGCAGGCTGTGGGAAACCCCAATGGAAGGCAGTGTGGGGAGGATGAAGGCCTGTTCTTAGTCCACCTTACCTCAGCTGCCTGTTCGCATGACCTCCTCCTCCTCCTCCTCCTCCTCAGTCAATCCACATAAGTCCGCAAGTATAAATCTTTTATTTGGCTTGTGTTATTGTGTTATTGATTGGGATTCTATATATAATGCGTTCCAAAAATCACTATACCCTTTCTTTTTTTTTTTTTTTCTATTTCCTTACCATCATTCAGACTGATGTGAGGCCATCAGCATTTGACAGCTGGCGTGACTTTTAGGACACTTTTTAATAACAAACAAAAGAATAATGAAAGTCATCCATTCTTAATCAAAATGTAAAGTGATTTGCTTTATTTCATTTGGAGTCATCCGAGGGGGTGGGGGGGAAACGTCACTTTTCTTCAGAAATAGAAACATCTCGGGACATAGACACACTGTTTTTTGTTTTTGTTTTTTTTCCTTACAAGACAATGACATGGATGGCTCCGTGTGAGTCACAAGCAGCCTCAACGCCAAAAAGTTACAACATGCACCAAACGATAGAACATTTATACAGAAACGACAGCATAGAAAGTCAACAGGTAGAAATGTTTTTGTTTGTTTGTGCATTTTGTATAAAACAGACCAAGCTGGGGACCCCAGAAACAACATTGTAGAAGAGCTTTCCCTATAATTTTTTTTGTCTATTTCCCTGGTGTACTTACTTTACAAAGACCGATGGCTTAGGCAAGGTTGGGGTCAATTCCACTGAGAGCTTCAAATGTAAAAAAATATATCGAGATTTTTTTTTTTTTTGTAATTTGTTCTTGTTGGTCATTGGCCTCATACTCCTATACTGCTTTTCTTTTATTGTCTTCTCCTCTATAAACATGCCCTGAATGGACCCCAACCCTGTGATACAGCGATAGAGGGGCTTTAGAATGCAATGGCAATACAGCAAACACCTGCATCCCTTTATGTTTTGCAGCTAAGTCAGAATCTTTAAAAAAAAAAAAAATACATTTACGAGATACCAGGAGGCGCCTTGTTGGTACGTGCGGAGAATCTGTGCTCTTCATTTTTGCTGTAACATGTCCCCAATAAAAAAAGTCACTTGGTTGTGTTATCTGATTTGGAGTTCACCCAAGGGGCAACATTTTGAGGCTACGAATGGTGTGCTCAGTTACCAGCGTACTTTCTCTTTTTTTCCTTTGTCCATTTTATTTGTATGGCCTAAAAAGTGTTTCGTATACAAAATACTTTATGACTTTCCTCATGCTTCCGTCGTACAGCGAGGACCACCCAGGTATGCTCTTATAGTATGGCCGAATACAGAAAAATATCTATAAAAGTGTCAGAATTAAAAAAAAAAAAATCATATCACAGTATCACAGTCTAGGTATCTATTTTTTTCCACCCGTCAATACTGTTATCATGAATGACCAGGATAAAAACTTTAAGATTGTGTACCAAAATGCACTGTTGTGACAGGAAACCTAATAAATAAAATTCAAACAAACAAACAAACAAATAAATAAATAAATAGAATAAGTACAATGAATAAATTAAAACACATAGACTACATCTTTTAAGGGGTCCTTGAAATGTGCTCCAGCAAATGCATCTTATGGAACAAAAATATGCCCAAACCCAAATACAGTGTTTCTCGAACACAAATCTGCCTCATGTGTGCAGTCTGTTGCACTCCTGCTATCGAAAAATACAGACAGTAAATAGTTCTCAACGTTTTGTTTGGTACCATGCTAAAATCGCGTCAGAAAACATTGCCCGTCAATATTGTGTATTGTGTTTCAAACCTCGACTATGGTGTTTCCTGTCAAGTCATGAAATATTGATTGTCATCATAGTTGAAATATTTCAGCCAAAATGCTCCCCCACAGCCTTTTTTTTTTTTTTTAATTGAAAGCCCAAATGACTGGACAGTTGATGTGTGATGACATCTGTTTACTGACCTTACATTGAGGAATATATATTTATTTTCCTTCCCTGTTTTATTGTTTGATATTGATGATGATGTCGCTCCTAACTGGCAATCAGCGGGTTATTAGTGACCTCATAATGTGCAACATATGTACGTCAAGGGGATTTATGTGGCAGAGTTTGGCGATGAAATGTTCGGCATACACTGGTCTTCGATTTTCCTAATTGTGTTTCTCAAGCAAAATGCAATTAAAGGTCCATTCAGCACCGTTGAGCTGAATGTTGAGAGGACAGTGCCACTGAAAGTCAATTGGAAATGTTTCACGTCCTTTTGCTTCACTTTTGTACAATTACCACTTCATCAAATGTTGTTGGAATAATTCATAAGACAAAAAGAAAAGCCATTCTTCATAAAATAACTACACTTAAATAAGTGGGTAGAAGTCTTATTTCAAATCACTGCTTATTATTTCAGATATTCCCTATGCAAGATTTGGACATATAATATTTTAGTTATGTTATTTTAGTTTTTCAAGATTTTTGTTTGTTTTTTACCATTGAGACGTATGTATGTTATTTTTGTTGTTTTTGTTTTGAATGGGATCAATCGAAAAGATGCAAGAAAGTGGCAAAAGACTGACATATTTTTCGCTGTTAATTGTAAATATTGTTAAATTTTGATTGATTGATTGATTGATTGATTGACAAAAATTCCAAGTCTAAAATGATTCACACACTTGATCAATACATGTCTGGCCAATGTCGTAAATATTTCGCATAATGGAATGATTTCGCTCAAGGCATCCGTTTGACGCGTGTGTCCGGAAAAACAAATTTGCTTAAATGATCTTTATCGTTCTGTGAATTTTGGATTGTCATCTATGTGAAGACACTGATCGTGTGAATGACTTCTCACAATAATTGTTAAAAATGATTTGACAAAGTTGGAAAAATACAAAACATTACAGACATGAACCAGTTGATAACACCGCCTTATTTTCTTTTTCTTCACTTTGTTGTTCATTTCAATGAACTGGTCTAATATAATAGAATATATATATAATATTTATTATTATTATTTTTTCCCCATGACTATTTCTACAAATGTCTTCACATTTTCAAACGATCACTTGTACATGACATTCCTGGGAGATCACAAAATCTCATTGGTCATGAGCTATTTTTTACATGTTCCTTGCGGGCTACGTGGGGCTCACAGACACCGTGTTGCTGACCATCCTTTAGACTGGTGAAAAAAAAAAGCCTCAATTGAACAGTATGCAAAATGTAAAAATCTATAAAAATGTCATTTCTGGGTGAGGCAAATTTTTGCTTTAGTCAAGAATAAACAACCTCTTTCACTTTCTTTATTACTCTGCAGCAAAAAACAACAAACAAAAAAACCTAATTGATGGCCAAAATGTCTTCAGTGTATGACTAATTTGGGGTTTAGCTGGAAATAATATTGGATTAAAAATCCAACTCCAGTATGGAGCCGGGTGATGAAGTCACTTGTCACCAGTTAAAAGGTTTCACCCTAATAATGGCGATCAATGCGCCTCCCATTCCATTCCTAAGCAAAATCATAAAGTGAAATCTCTCTTAAAAAATAAATGTGGTACTTTTCCATGATATGTTTGGAGTGCGGGGGAGCTTCTTGGTTTTTCACACACAGAATGGCGGCTTCCCCTGACATACATACATTCGTTTGGGCGGTGATTTTTCATGAGGCGTCACACTCTCCCTCGCTCTGACGTGCATTCGCACCCTCGTTGCGATTCTTTTCACACGCTGGCTTCTCTGACTACAATGCAAATCGCAATCTGAAATCAGGGTTTGGGACTCCAAAACAAAGGAATGAATGACAGCCACTTGTCAACGCGGTCCTGACTTATCACATACTGTACGGTAAACAAATAGGATTGACTCCACCCACTTTTCGCTGCAGGTTGAACCCGAATCTGTTCGATCCAAATTCAGCATCGTTATGCTTTTCTTTCACGGTTTTGGTTCACTCCGCATACTTTCACGTGTTTCTCTTAAAGGGCTTTCAAAGGCAAGCATAAACAAAGACCACTTCCCATATGAATTAGACATTAAAGTGCATGTATAGTCTTCTATTAATAAATATTTATATTCCCTTAAATGTTGCTGTGTTATGCAGTTCACAAAACAAAAACAAAAAAAAAACGTCACATATCCGCAATGTGCTACAAAGATAGGTCGTAAACATGTCACCGGGCGAGGTCGTGACATCTTTGTAACGCCGCCTCCGTGAGTCATGAGCATGGGTGATGAATGGTGGCCATGCCAACGTGTGACTGCCATGCATAACTGCCATTCCCATATGCCTCTGTGCACTCTTGTGTATGTTTCATGCAGTCAGACCTTGCCACCCCAATTAGAAGACTCTGCAATGGTACCTGTCACCGTGGCAACCAAGCGTTGGGATGCTGCATATATTGAAGTTAAGCGGTGTGCATCTTCCGTGGGCGTGTTAGCACAGGTCAATTCCAACTCATGTGCAGGTTTCTTTATATACAGTATGACTTAGTTCTCTCAAGATTTAAGCACCAAAAAGTAGCAACTGTACCCCTCTCAACATCACCTCGACTGTATTTAAATCAAGCCTGTCTCTTTGGTTGCTTTTCTAGTGGGCAAAACAAGGCCAATGCATGATGAACATTTGGGAAGGGGGGCGGGGGGGGGGGTCG
>CAAKHF010012040.1:0-13160 GCA_901007745.1 Hippocampus kuda
AATCCGCGGCTTGCGAGCCGCATGCGGCTCTTTGGCTGGTTCAATGCGGCTCCCGGGCTTTCACATGACAAGCGTCGAAAACGCCTCGGCGGTGGCACTGCCATTCAAACGACGGCGCTAAATACACAGAACAAACTACATCATCCTATCATCAATCCCGTTACTTGATCGACATACAGGGCAACCAATCAGATGACAACTGAATCAACGCTCATGTGCAAAAAACGGTGCTTAGCGCTAAGGATTGACAAACAGGACAACCAATCAGATGACAACTGAATCAACGCTCATGTGGAAACAACGGTGCTCAGCGCTAAGCGCTAAGCTCGTCAGCTTTAAAGATAGGGGTGCCCAATATGTCAATCGCGATCGACTCGGAGCCAGCGGACTGGTCCCAAGTCGAGCGCGTTGGGAGGAGAAAATGGGGGGTGGTGGGGTATGTCTGTGTGTTTCGATTTAGTTCGTGTTCAGTAAAGTTCCGGCTCTCTCTCATCTCGGTGTCTGTGCGTGCCTGCGTATGCGCACGTGTGTGTGCGTGCATGCCTGCGTGTGTGTATTTTTTGCACGTGCGCAATTGGGTCGATGATGGGAGGTTCGTCACTTCTAAAGTCGATCTTCGGTCAGCAAGCTGACCCAAGTAGTGACTAACTACTGCAGCTCGTGTGTGTGTGTGTGTGTGTGTGTGTGTGTGTGTGTGTGTGTGTGTGTGTGTGTGTGTGTGTGTGTGTGTGTGTGCGTGCGCACGCGTGCATGTGCGCGATGTGGCTCTTTGCAGTAACACAGGAAAAAAAGTGGCTCTTAGTCTCTGACTGGTTGGCCACCCCTGTTTTAGGAAAACAGCAGAGGGACATCTGAAGGCTTATTTTCGACTATGTAATGTTATTTCTTGTGTTTAATGTAAAAATAATTAATCTACTTCTGTGGTCAGAATGTGCATGCAAAATTAACTAGCTGAGAGCATCTGAGCAGAAAACAGAAACATGACTCAAAGGGAGATTAAAATAGGTCAGAAAATGTGTCTGCCTAAACCCATATTCCCAAACCATCGCTGAGTTGTGTTACCATTGAATTCTCTAGTAGTCTGTGCATTGTGTCAAGCACAGTAAAACGCTCCATCTTGAAAACAAGATCTCCTTTTTGATTAATGAGCACATAGAACAGTCCTTTGATTCATTAGTGTGTGACAAAGGATTTTCAGATACATTGCAAACTACTCCATTTTGCTGGATAGAAATTTGAAGCCTACTTCATAATATTCCCATTCACTGTTTGTTACTTCAGGCATTCTCTCCAAGATATGAAATACGAACCTTTTGAAGTGTTTATGTTGAATTATTTGTCAACATTTACACTTCAGATGGATGACACTTTATTTCACACTGCTTTTACTAAAGCAGGCAAATAATCCAAATGCCTGACACCATTGAACATAAGGACAGAGAAAGGAGCACAGAGAGATGCAAATGTAAGAATGACAATTCAGAAAAAAAGGTAAACAAAATACATCAAACACCCTTCGGTCTGTTGAAGTCTGTTGAGGTCCATTTATTTATATGACAATGCTCTGTATTTTGTGATATGAATGTCAAAATAATTCCTAGTCACATGAATCTGCAAAAATGCAACAAAAGGCGTGCAACTGGCTTCTCCAGAAACATATTTAAAGTTCCTTCAATTTGTCGGCCGAAATCCAAGTTTGGACTTTGACGCCTGGCAAGTCACGCATGGATGAATTGCCAAGTGTTTCTTTTTGAAGCGTGAGAATCAGCATCTTAATTAAGACAGATTTTTAGTTGACATCTCTTGTCGATCAGATCTCACTCTCATGCAGAAATACATGGTTTGACCACCTTCAGAAACAACTTCAAGGTCTGCACGACAGTCTCTTGACACTCCAGGGTAAAGAAAATAAAGACTCACAGCAGGTGTTTGTGTCCACCGACCCAGCTTTGTCCTTTTCCCACAGGGCAGGGACAGGAGTTAATTGTTCCCATGATGGTGTCAGATTGCAGAATTGATCAGCTTTAAAGGCTCATTCCCTGTGACATTCCACTCGAGGGAGGAAAGCAAACTGTATGACAAAAAGGACTCTGTCGTTGTGACATCTGCCAGGCAAAGGGACACCATCTGATTACTTTTTCTCTGTTGCAATCAAAAATCAATACGCCATCATTGCTCATGCACTCATTAGCCTCACTCATTAGCCTCCCTATTAAAGCAGATGCACACTAAATGGATCAACTTCTGGCACTTCGCGACAGAGTTGACTGCCCTGCCTTTGTTTTCATTCCATGCGCCCATAC
Organism: Hippocampus kuda; assembly: GCA_901007745.1. Classification (NCBI taxonomy): domain Eukaryota; kingdom Metazoa; phylum Chordata; class Actinopteri; order Syngnathiformes; family Syngnathidae; genus Hippocampus; species Hippocampus kuda. The sequence continues at coordinate 2,304 of CAAKHF010012040.1, forward strand.
TTTCACAAGGCCCTCAACTTGAATGTTAATGTTTATTTGAAGAACGTTGTTTCACACCTTTGCACAGAGAACACACAGACACTAAAAAGAAAAGTAATCTGCTGTAAATTATAATCCAATAACATCAGCGTGGTTGGCCGGTTGGGTCATTTATTTTAGTTGAAATCAAACGGATAATATATCAACTATTTAATTACGCCATACGGCAGATTACACGCACTTGATATCAATATACTACCTGTTCCTCGTTTATTTCTATTAGGCCCAATCAGATATCTGATTTAAAGCAAACTCAGCGAGCCTGCCTCGTTTCAACGTAACGCTACAAAAAAAACTTAATAGATTAATTTAATTCTCCCTAATGTTTCTCCATCATTCATTCGAGACAGCGTGTCGAGAGGAGCAGCTGCTTCTTCCTCATCTCCTTCCTCATGTGCATCCAGTTCATTTGATTATTCTGCATGTTGCACAAAGGCTTTGTTCAGACTGCAGGCAAATCAGATTTGTTGCTCAAATCGCATCTCAAAGACAGACTTCCACACTGTTATTTGCAAATGATCAGATCCAATTGGAGTGTTCTGACAGTACCAATTTCTTTCAGTTGCCTCACTAATGACGCGAGTTTCTGTACATATCTGTGACGCCATTTAGCTCCACGGCGTAGCATGAGGGCAGTTGCAACAGAAAATTCATTTCATAACTGCTGTTACGTTGTGTTGACTTTCATACTTAAGAGAGTTCACCGCATGGGACAGAAACAACAATTTCAAAGACACAATGAAAGGAGGTTTAGAGGTTGTTGGAATTGCAAAGCCGGTGTTCTTACTGTGTCTGTCCTTCTTTTGCTCTTATGAAACTATGTCACCAGCTCGGCAGTTCTAAGAAAATATTACACAATCACCGGTTTCTAGCCCAGTGTGTCCAGATACAAAGTAATAAAATGCTGACTCTCACTCTTGTATGAACGTAGGCCACTTTGGATTCACCTCGAATTATGTGGCGGACAAAAAAAAAAAAAAAATCAGTTTGAGTTTCAAGACTGCTCCAACTTCAATGCATCAAATGAAATCTAATTCAAATTCCATTTTCGCACACCTCGAAATGTGCTCTGGGTTTGATAAGTACAAGTTACATTTAATGTGCCTTTACTTGTCATGACTTTAAAAGTCAAAAGGAGTGTTCGAAATGTCTCTTCGTTAAATAGCAGTGACAATTGTACTGTTGCAGTAACCTGACGCAATGATAAATAGAAATAACTCCAAGCAGCCCACACAGTGTGCAATCCTCCGGTGAGAAGTCAGGCAAGGTTTACAGATGTTACCATCTGCTGCGGCTCGGGTTCTTAATGAGACAAAAGCAGTGTGAGAGAGCATCTTTTAGCATTAAGTATTTAGTTCAAGCATGTTGCTGTAAACAAACCTCATACTGTATTTGACCTCCTGTAAAAGGAACACTGTGACTTTCTCCGGCACACTATGAATACCTCAGAGCAGGTGGCAAGAATAATTGAGTGATGAAAAGCATTTACATACAATATGTGATGTCATACGTTTACATGCCCTCTACATTTTATCTTCGGTTTTAAAATCAAAAAGTTCCACTCACAATGTATATTCAGCCGTGCTCTTTTCACCCTATTTGTGAAAGTCGTTACAAATACGTTGACTAAAAAGTACGCACCAAAAAGTACGCTGCGTTTCAGATTTTTTTTGGTTCCTGTTTTTCGCTGCATCGATTATATATACGCTCGCCAGACAGTTCACTTAGGTGTACCTGCACCATCTGATGAATTCCAAGAACTGGATCCGTGCCCTGCAATGCAGCATTACTTCATAGTGAACTTGGAATTGAAATGCTCACTCGCTGTATCCAAATACTGTGATGCTTTTGTATCATCACTTTTAAAAAGAGGCATTATTTTTGATTGTGTGGAAAGCCAAATCTAATCTGCAGTACCTTCTAGACCTTTTAGAGGGCAGTGCATCTCCAGTTAAGTACCCAATACCATTAACAGGGGAGAGTGGAAGTGGAAGATTGGTTTCTGTGAATTAATTCCTTCATTAGGTTCCACGCGCTGCCTGAATTACAGCTGCATCTAACCATTAAAGTCCCTCTTTGTGTATACTGCCTCCATCAAGCCAAAGTATGGGCTGGATGAATGTGTGCTGATATCTGACCTATTTCTCTTCACCTGGGTTGTTTTAACAATGCGAAAACATTGTTGGATTCACGGAAGAGGAAAGTCAAACCGTGACAGTGCATTTTGGGTCTGTGTGAAAGCCCGCTTTCCCATCAAACGATCCCGTCAAACATTCCACACGACGCTGACAATTTGGGATCATGCAAGTGGGATTGGGATCTACATTTCTTGACATTCCCTCGCTAATGTTATGACAGCTTGTTAGCTTATTCATTCCATGGGAGGCTATGAGAGTTGACAGCGTGAATGGAGATTTGTGTCTCCAGGCTCTACCCGTGTCCACGTTGCTCCCTTCTATGTCAAGGAGACTTAATTCACAGTGATGAGCAATCATCTGTGGGGTTAAAGTGCAACAAGTAAAGGGACCTTTGTCATGGAGCTGTCTGTAACCTCTAACCCTAAACTAACCCTAAATTCAACCTCTGTAGTTTGAGCTTTTCAAATGGACAATTTGTGGACTTGTGTGCGATGATCAATTTTAAACATGAATTTACTATTGTATGCAACTCGATCTCAGTTTCATCGTTTCTATTACGTCAGGGGGAAGAAAGGTCTTTTTTGAAGAAACAGCAGAAAAAGAGAAGACAAGGACATTGTCCGCATTCGAGGACCGTTGCTTCTCTTTTCATAGGCTGTAGTAGAAAACAAAGGGCTGAGCTTAACATCATGTAAACTTTGGCTGACGTATTGAGATTTCAATTGTGGGGAGTTATTGCTGACAGTCCTTATACAAGAGGAACACAAAGGCTTGCGGGTGTCCCTCTTTGCCTCCCCCGTGGTTGATAATCAATGGAGGGACAGAACTGCCAACTATTGACTGAGGACTAATGAATGACACTGCTTCCCAAGGATCCATTTGAATTTTGACGGGCAGGATTCAAAGGTCTCGCCTTGCTTTGGTGGTGCCAGGAAGCAGCTTTTCGCAGACACGGGAGGCAATAGAAAAAGCTGATGCAGGGATCGAAGGGGGCTGAAATACATTAAGCTACAGACTCTAGGAGCTCAAGTGTAAGCACTTTAAATCACTGCACATACACAACAGAAAAAGCCACTTCTGCAGCCTTGTGTATCTATCCTTCAAGAGAGCTGCATCGTTGAAAGTGAACTTGTGAAACGCATTCCGGAAAACTACTGTCAACCCAAAAGAAAGAAAGCCACTCCCGCTAGTTGTAAGATGCCAACAATCAGATATTGTCGTGCTTCTCTTTTCGAAATTCCGTTGCACCTCTTCCCCTGCCACGACAATACGAGTCATCATCAAATGCCTCCTGTTTTCAACTGTCATAAAACCCCCCACCAATTAAATTCAGGTTGACCTTCCCAAATGAAAACTATCCAACCTTATGTTTGTGCATGTTTTGGACAATATTACTGACTTCCAAACGAGGTTGCCAAAATTAGGGAGAGGCTCTACTTTTAGTGCAGTCCTCAGTGATGAACCAGTCAGTTCAATATGCTGAAGACGTGCGGATACACCTGCTTGCATTGGATGATAAATTCATTCAGAGCAATCCAATTAAGATGCCTGTAGAACCAGTAATCCAGCATTTTATTACAGATGAATAAAACTGCAGCATGACAATCCCAGTTGGAATGAAGATAATTGTTCTATTGTCGAACAGTTCTCTACATCTACAATTCATATATAATTTGCATACATTAGAATTTGTGAGTGTTTTGCAGTTTCACAAAAAATTTTAATGGTTCATTTGTTTATACTGAATCGACATAAAGGGCCCTATTTTGAAAATAGGATTTTCATGCCCAGTGCAAAGCACCATGTGCACATAATTGGAGTTATCTTACTTTTGGCATTTTCGTTGACAGGCGTAGTTAGAAATGGGTGTGCAGTGCAGGACTGAACATGGCTCCCCTCATTCCCTTTGTCGGCGCAATCTTTAACATCACAGAAGCAGAAATAAACTCACTAGAGTCCTTTCAGGAGATCTGCACAAAGTACAATTATAAGGAACTGCAAGATTTTCACTTGTGGATGGTGAATAGCTGGCCGCCAAAAAGGGGACACTGAGAGACTGGCAGAGTTTTTGTCGGACAAAGTTAAAGAAATGACTTGGCACACAGGGAAAATTGTCTTCAATATCGGCGGGAGGGATCTCTGAGAGCGAACGACGGTAGTTGCCCCGATGATCACACACTCGAGCTCCCCTCCCGCCAATTCGGACTTTTATTGTAACATACAAGAAAAACACTACCCCCGATATTTGCATACCGCACCCCCGGTCGGGCCCCTCAATAGTGATTGGTTACCTTGGTTTAAGCTTTGAACCACCGGTACGTTGGCGCCTTTCTGTCTGGTCTACATTGAATCAACATGTTGCAGACTTTGCGGACGATAATGTCGCCTGGGCGCGACGGGTGTTCTCAAATTGTCTTGTTGTTGTTCAACCACTGTTCCCGAACTATTCATTCCCCCTTTGTGACCGAGTCTAGCCCTCTCTCCTCTGATCGTCCACCTGCATTGAGGTGCTAATTGTGGACTTCAACAGCCCTCCGGCCAGGTGGCCGGTGCCTTTGTGCACAGGCATTTGGGGGTGCTGGATACGCACCCAAACGTTTAGATGTGCCCCAATTAAATGAAACTTTAAACATGATACAATTTTGCTCATAGATTCCTCTAACAGAGACTGCCTTGGTTACCTCAACGTGGGTTACCAAATGCTGCCACAACTTAACATATTGGTGCAGTTAATTTTAATACTGGATATCATACAACTAAACAAAACAAATGAAGATTAAACATTTGTCTCAAATTTCTGTTGATGTAATGGGCAGCAACGGTACAATATGATATTTTATGATGTGTGTGTGTGTGTGTGTGTGTGTGTGTGTGTGTGTGTGTGTGTGTGTGTGTGTGTGTGTGAAACACTTTTTCTTCACACAGTTGGCCCTTGCTCTTCATTTTGAGATCACCCTAATGCACTCAACGGTTTCACATCAGACAGATCTTGACAACGTATATGAAATGAACACAGAACGACTGTGCTCGCTTCAACATTGAGGGAGATTGGAAATTAATTGGATCATGATTATTGCTATATTGCAATAGGAAACAAGTGCTGACGAGTCATTGATGGTGTAATGGTACATTTGCCTGTCTTCAGTGCAGGCAGCATTGTTTCAGTCACAGTGTGAATCTGAGTGTGAATGTTGTCAGTGTTTATATGTACCTTGCAATGGACTGGCGACGAAGACAGGGTGTAGTTGACTTTTCATCCAACATCAGCTGAGATATGCTCCAGCTCACAGCGACCCCGAACAGGATAAGCGGTATAGTAAATGGCTGGCTGGATGGAACCAATTGTTGACATCGCAACTTTGCAAAATTTGCATGCTATTTTTAAAACCCAAACTATAATTTGGTGTTTTGTGACAACACTATTGTTTTGATTCATCCTAAAATAATAAAATAAAGAAATAAATAAACCAATGTCGTATATTTACGACATGGTGACTTTGTCATGTTGACCCAATGAATGCAATACTATGATTGAAACATTTACACTTACACAGCTCACTCCTTTCTCCAGCCATATTATAATAGAATCATAATAGAATCATATTAATAAGCCAAACCAGTCATAATTTGCATATGAGAGACCCAAACCAAGTCATTGCAGACTGAGCTGCTGCTGTCCAACAAGATCTACATTTTCATTTCACCACATTGTTGGAATCACAATATAGTACTGCAGTTAGAGTACCCAGAGAAAACCCATGCAGGCACAAGGAGAACATGCAAACTCCACCCAGGAAAGCTGGAATCGGAATCGAACCCTGCACCTGTGCATTGTGAGCCCAACGTGCTCACCAGTCGAACACTGTGCCGCTCAATAATAATAATAATATTAATATTAATAATAATAAAAGACCAGTCATGATGTACAATTGGAACCAGCACCACTCAAGAAGAATAAAAGAAGCCTGGCATTCTGGAAATAAAAATGTCAGGGTGAATGTTTGCAGTGACGAGAAAAAGCTGAATAAGAAAGAAATGCATCAGGGGGTTAGTAAAGGTAACTGAAGTTTCAAAGAAAGTACAAGAATCAAGACTGAGGTGGTTTGAATGTCTGTTGAGATGCAGTGAACGGCAGCATGTAATAATAGTCATCCAGTTTGAGTTTTCATCCACATTGAGTGATAAGGCTTTTCTTGTACAAAACACGAGTTGCAGTATTGTTCTCACAATTTTTCCATTATTACATGTGTGTGATCAGGTTGTTCGTAAATCCCAGTAAGCTTCACTCCTGTTTTCTAATCGCATTCAAACAGTGCTGCACTCAAACTTAAGATCAAACCCAAATCTGCTTGGGTTGAAATGATCTCACTAATAATATTTCGGAGATGCTGTATCCAGTGTGAGTTGCCAAATGTTATCTGGTGCACCTGAAGTGCTCCCTGGGCCCTCTACAACAATATTGGTTATGCACACGCGGGACTATTATGCATGTAGGATAAAGGCAAGTACAGCACATTGTCGATAAGATGCAGGGACGTGCGGTCAGGGGAGGCAGGTGAGGCAGAGCCTCACCTCTGAATGCGCATTGCATTGCGCAATCATCACAAACTGGGTTGATACATGCAACTGGCTCGTGCTGATTGCCGTATATCTGAATGTCGCAAATATAATGTTTAGCCAACTGAATAAGCTCCCCTTTTATGCTTTATATATTTGTAAATCTGACACGAAAGGAGTCAGTGCCTCACCGACCATGCACCTCACTGCACGCCACTGCTAAGAGGGGAGTGAAAAGTAAGGGAGCAAGAATTTGACCCACAATTGCATTACATGAATGTGTGTCTCTCAGCATTCACACATCAACTTGTCAAAAATGGAGTCACTGAGATGTCATGATGATGATATGACTGCATTCAACCATGACTGAGCATACACGCGGAACATGACCTTTGTACTCTTCTTCCCAATGTGAGGTCCTTATATATAAATCTGTCATAAATATAAAAACCAAAAAAAAAAAAAAACAACATAAATGCAAGCCATGAGACCACGATGCTCCTTAATGAGTTAGCCATTCTTGAATGATAGCTGACTAATACTTTTACCCATTAGTACGGTCACACCCCTCCCAGACATGTTGCATTTCTTAGCATTGCAAAGACAGCACACATAGGGCAAAATACCAAAGCTAAATGTCTCTGATGTGTGAGGGGAACTATCGTAGAGTGCATATTTTACCCTGAAGCAGTACGTGTCCTCTGCTTGTTGTTTTTATGGCAGTTGGTGACAATGCGAGAGGGATAATCATGCTGCACCATGCTATTTCTCAAGCTTGACTGAGTAAGAATTCAGAGCTGCTGCCAGATACTTTGTTTCGAATCCCACTACTCGCTAAGCCATTTAGATAGATAAGGTCGACACTCTCTTCACAAAAATTTGACTGTCTTCTCATTTATTGCCCATGCAAGAAGCAAATAGCCATTAGTCATACTTCATAGGCAATACTGAATGGGCAAAAAAAAAAAACATGCATGCATGAAATAGCTTTCCATTCTCACATTATGTTAGGTTACAGTGGGCACCGTGGTAATACAGTAGACATGTTTAGTTTGTTTGCGGAGCTCATGTTTTGAAGGTGTATTTTTCTGCGCACAAGCAAAGATGATAACTCCGTTGTGATCCATTTCAAGGGAAATAATTATGCAGCTAATGAAATTTAATCCGTGCCTTTGCATCCTCCTCTGAGGAAAAGGCATGCGCCAGCTGACAGACAAGACAGGGTTGCTGCCTTTTCACATGCAACAAGCATTGCATTCATTATGTTAGAGGACCAAAAAGGAATAGCAAGAAGTGAAAAAGGGGCGCATTTCGTGGCCTATTTGATCCATGTCCCAAATGAGATTTACTGGTGTACAATTTAAGCAACAATGCATTTTGAGTGCTCATGAGCTGGATTGTGAAGCTTTTGTCTGACGCATAATATGCCTTTTTGTTTAGTGAGGGCATGCATTCTCCTTGGAGGCTGAATCTTAATGACTGTGGCGATTCCCTTTTTTTATTATTATTTTTTAATCCAAGATCACGTTGTGAATAGTCAATTGGATCTAATTTTAAAACATTTTGTTGATCTTAAGTTCTTTGGATTTTCAGCATTGATATATTATTAATATATTTATCAGTGCTTTTATTTCAATCCCTCAAGGGAAAATTTCATTTACACTCTGCCTTATATTTATTTCTCACTATACAAAGAAGCAGACCACACAAACAGGCAAGCGAGGAGACATCTGAGTGATGGCTTATACATATTGTGATGGCACGGTGCATCCCTGAGCTGAGAAGGTTTGGAGTTTTACACAAAGGCACCACTGACAGGAGCCAAGTGAGTTTTTTTCATCACATACAGTGATGACAGTAAAGCCGTTGCTAAATCTCTCCATCCATCCATCCATCCATCAATCTATCCCTGCTAACTTTGGGCTAGAGGGGTACACACACGCACACACACTCTCACACACACAAAATCGGTGTCAACAAATTATCCCGGGATTCTTTAATGGGGTGCTCTGAAGCAAAAACTACCAATCCTTTAGTTTATTGTTACGGGTAATCTTTCTTATGTAAGTGTCATAGCCACTGACTAATTTGCAAGCGTTTGTATGAATGTTCTAGCATGAGAAGTTCAGTTCATTTAATTTGCGCATATGCAGTGACTCGTTAGACATGAGGCTAGCGTGCACGATTGGGATTTCGTTCAGTTGGTGCGTCTTTGGCTTGTAAAGTGTCAATGTAATTCACGTGCATGCAAACCAATTGTTAGGATTAGCCATAGTGTGTTTTCACCACAGTATTTTTTAATGAGTGTTTTATATGACGTTCTTGAGCAAACTGTTGCTCTGTGGCAACAGTGAAGTTCGCGTCAACCCACTAAGTACCAGAAGGGGTGTGAATTGATTTCAAATAAGAGCGCTAACAGGAGTGCCGTGTTAGCTGCCTATATGTTGCTGATTTACCAGCCTTTGATTAGTCTGCTCCCAGATTATGTACCGGTACTTCCCTATTGGTCCCATTTTGAAATGTTTTCCATTTGAACTATTTCTGATCTCATACTTGTTCAAATAAACACTTATTTTGATCTTGTAAGCACACTGGTTTGTAATTTAGAGTTTTGATCGATTACAATATGAACAGTGATGTTGGAGCGAAGGGTACGCTGTTTTGGATGGATACCTTGATTAGAGTAAAATTACACATCTCCATTAAAACACTGTGAACGAATGTGCTGCTGATCTAAGCCATGAAACTCCAGTGCTGAAAATGAGTCCCACCCTGTCAGGCAGCAACAAAGTGTATTTAATAAATGTTCTTACAGATGAACAGCTGTGCCTTTCAAAAACTTCATTGTACAAAGAGGATCGGTTTGCCTTATCTTCACTTACTCACTCAATCTAGGAGAATGATTAAGTCTCTTATTCTTTTCAAGGTTGGCAATGTATCCATCCCTTATCTCCTTCCTCATTAATTCATTAAACCAGAGTGTCATCCAAACACCTCCCTCTATATCGAACATCACGTTGTAAGAAAGATTACCACTAATAATATCATCCAGCTCGAGAAGATCAAGTGTGATTGCTTTTTGAAAAACTCCCATTAATATACTCTACATTCAACAAGCATTTTTTTTAACATAGTGACAGAAACATTTCTTATGTTGTGTGACCTTTAGATATAGCTGTTCTATTCTAACCAGACACCACTTGTGAGGGAGATCTGTTTGAAATCCCTCTGGACTTTACAACAAGCCGACAAGGACATTGTTTGAGCTGTGGTGATCGAGGCGGTGTATTACTTTTTGTAAGTGTTTACTCTGTGCTATGTGCTGCTGTGGCACTGTGCATGGTTGTGCCGAGGGATGACATTAAGGTTAAAAAGGAGTAGTGTGTGTCAGGAATATACCGGTTCTTCGCAGCCTTTGTCTGTTTATTTCTCCTGCAGTTATACTGTCGCGTGTTGAAAACCACACGGAAATTAAGCAGGAACAGGTTCTCGTGTGGGAGTGGAAAATGGGAATGTGCAGACACCAAACCTTTTAATGAGGAAGACATTTTGCTGAAGACAGGGATCTGTTAATCGAGTTTTAACTTGATTGTGGGGGATCAGCTACTCAATGAGGACTCCATTCCATTGAGTCCTGATCTATTTAGTACTTATCATTGAGGCCCCGGCACTGGCTAGGACGATTCTATTGAAGGTTGAGGTTCATTATCTGAGAAACCTAATGATGTGAAGCCCTTATAGCAATGCTAATACACTGACTTGACGGCATTATAATATTGTACCTCAGAACTAACTTTATGTAATAATTTTACTGTGTATTAAACCCTTAAAGTTAGGAGGGCCCACCGAAGGGCCCTCCGTCATCTGTCAAAACAAATCGCTGATGCACGTCGTCAGCTGAGTACATGTGTGAACATGTTATACATCTTTTAAAAGCTGAGTTCCTGGAGATTTGAATGGTACCCTACATGTTAAATTGTCGAATTTGAACCGGAACTTGGGGAGACCTCAAGCTTTGATCCTGTAGTGTTTTCAAGTCCTAATCAAATTCTAAATCCATTTTCAAGGCAGATTTTGTGAAAATAAATTCACCTTGTTTTTCTGTTTTCGAACATCCAGAGTT
>CAAKHF010012043.1:0-12440 GCA_901007745.1 Hippocampus kuda
TCCGGTTTCCTCCCACATTCCAAAAACATGCATGGCAGGCTGATTGAACACTCTAAATTGTCCCTAGGTGTGAGTGCGGGCGTGCATGGTTGTTTGTCTCTGTGTGCCCTGCGATTGGCTGGCAACCAATCCAGGGTGTCCCCTGCCTACTGCCCGAAGACAGCTGGGATAGGCTCCAGCACCCCCCGCGACCCTAATGAGGATGAAGCGGTTCGGAAGATAACAACTACTAACTAAATTCTGAAGGGACAAAAAGTCTACGAAAATGTCAAAAAATATTTTCTGTCAGTATAAACAAAATGTAAAAAAAAAAAAAAAAGTGAAATGAAACATTTTCAATGAAATGTATATCCTGTAAAAACAAATAAATAAAATCATAATTCGTGGAGAAATGTTCAATTCATGTTAAACTGTGCTTCTTTATTATGTAAACCAGGGGTGTCAAACTCATTTTTGTCGCTTTGACCACTTTTGAGTTGCATCTTCCCTCGGAGGGCTGTTATGATGTTTAATCTTATTATTGCATTATTACTTGTAAGAATAACCAAATTATTGCAAAATCTAAACGTCATTTATTACACATGACAATTTGACATTTCGGTACATTATTTTAGCAAGGATCATGCAAGTTGACACATGATTTTCTTTCGGGAGGCCACATAAAATGATATGGCGGGCCGGATCTGGCCTCGGGCCTTGAGTTTGACACCAGTGACGTAAACAAAAGGGCAGATGTATTGGATCTTATTTTATTGTGCTGGTTTGGGGCCATCAAAGTATGGTATGCTGTATTAAGAACATATTCCTCGCAATTTTCCAGTTCCCACTGCGTTGAGGGTAAACGGGCCGACAAATGGCCTGGCCGTGGACGGGCGTCCCGCCTTACTCAGCCCCTCCCAGGTCACCTTAGGAGCTCAGGGCCAAACATATCGAGCCGCCGACTTGGGAGACAGTCCAGGTAAGACTTCCTTCCTCTGTCGCTTGTGTTCCACGTTCAACATACAACAATTTTGATGGCGTTTTGCTGGGGTTTTTTGTGTGTGTGTGTGTGTGTGTGTGTCTCTCAGTGTCATCCGCCATGAACTCTGGCCCTCCCAAGAAGCGCCATCGGAGCTGGCATCCCACTTCAATCGTTCCGGTCCCGCCCACGGCCGTCCCCGTGCCGGCCATCCGACCCGCCGTCTGCCCAGCAGGTGGGTTTGGAATATTATTAGGGGGCGGTGGCTTCGCACCAAGACCCGTCAAGCCGACTCAAAGTCTGTTGTCTGCTTTAGCAGACATGTTTACGGAGGCTTTTTTCTAATAATCTCTCCAAATCTGCTTTGAGGATGACAAAACAACATTATTGACCTTCTGAGGTCGTTTAGGGATGAGTCACCCTCTTATCTCCATGGAGATAGAAGTACTGGGAAAAAAACCCAAAATTTCTCCCATGTGATTCTGCTCTGATTAAATGTAACTTGCTTGCCAAAATGTCTTTGACCTGAAGAGAATATTAGCTAATCCCTGTGTTGTCATTCCCCTGTTTACTATTCAGGTTCTGTTTTAGGCGGGGCTTCTCCTCAGCCCCCGGGGCCGGGCGTCATCCAGCCTCAGCCTGTCATCATCCCAGACAACCTACTTAACTGTGCAGGGGTTCGCCCCGTCATTCTCATTGGTACCAGACTCCTCTTCTTTGTCCTCTCTACTACTACTAAAATCCAGCAAACTGCTTCCGGAATGAATAGAAGACCCCCGCTTTCCGCCATGTCTGTTGTTTGTCAGCATGTCTCGTTCACACCGCTGTGGCTTGGTTTTCGTCCTTTCACAGTAGAGGCCGCAGTGGATAAAGGCTGTAAAATTAGGTGGTGAAGGTCGACCTTGCTCGCCTAAACAGTAGTAAGGACTCTGACCTGCACCAAGGCCAAACAGCATCACGTTTTACAATTGTATATGTATATAGTGTATATATACACCTCCTGTATTTGCCTGAAGTACCCGCTGAGTTGTTAAGGATATTGTCCAAATTGTTTGTAAGGTAAACAGCATCTGCACCAAAATGTGGAGGAAATTCTTCCACTAGTTCAAATTTGAAGAGGTTGTGTAATCCTGTTTTAATAAATTGTGCATTAAAAAAAAATCTTTGTGAGCATTTCAGGGTCCTTCATCAAAAATTGACTTTATAAATGCAGGAATGTAGTTTCAATTGAACAGATTTCCTCCCCTCTTTGATTCATTGTTACACTATATTGTTGTCCATCCAGGACATGGCTCCTTACCTTATTTCTACGGCAATGTGGGGGAAGTGGTGGTGAGCCCCCTGCTGGTGGGCTGCTACAAGAACGTCCAGCTGAGTGAGAAGACTTTGGAGACCCTTGGCCTTAGCAGCAACTGCCAGCAGCTCAGCGTGGAGACCTTGATTCTGCTCACATTACAGTACTTGGCACGTCTAGGTAAGCTGTGAAATCCATGCAACAACAACAACAACAACAATGTGACTGGTTAGCACATCCACCTCACAGTGCAGAGGTGCGGGGTTCGATTCTGGTTCCGGCCTTCCTCCCCGTGCCTGCATGAATTTTCTCTCAGGTACTCTGGTTTCTGGTTTGGACCCCCAAGTGCCTGCTTTGCCCATGTTAAAATCCGGTTGTCATCTGTCCGCCATGTCGAGACGGTCAGTGCGCGACAGGCGCACAGCATTTAAAGTGAATGAGAAGAGCCATTTTGATTGCGCATGACTGGCTGTGAACATTCCCACCGTGGTACAGACCTCCCCACTCTGGTCCGCCGGCTTGCACTTGTCTGAGGAATGAGCAACTCCCGGTCTAACCCGCCTCTGTTCCGCTGCGCACCACACAGGATGTATGGCGTTGATAGAAAAAGGGCACTACGTCTTTAAAAGTGGCTATGAACAAGCTGTAAGGGTCACAAGATCAAATGACCCTTAAGCGATGAACAGAAACATGACTCCAGATAAACAAATACACTAACAGCTGGTGTACATGCCTGTTGTGCAGGTCCAGAGCAAATCCCCCTTCGGGAGGAGCTGGAGCAGATTGTCCTGAAAGCCATGCTCTGCTGTCCTGGTGGTCCCGCCATCTCCCCGTCGCAGCTGCCTTGGCTGGCTCGCTTAGAGGCCAGCGTTTCCGGGGGCGCCGTCCAAGTGGTGGTCACCCATAATTCACTGGGCGAGGGTATTTGTGAGTCTCTGCGCTCCCTCAGCGAGGGTCCCCACCTCCAGCAGTCTCTTCCCACCTACGTGGTCATCATATACTCCTCCAAGACGAGTGGCAACGAGTTCTGCGTGATGGTTTTAGGTATGTTTACAACATTATGAGCATCTCACACTCTGCATCAAATAGTGGCGGGCCATACATTTGGTACTAGGCCACAGTGTGGGCTGCACCTCTTAATAGCAGCACTATCATATCACACTCCCATCAATATGACACAAAAAAAGCATCACAGTCAAGCCCAGCATCATCATGGTTCGCAAATGTGCCAATTTACAAATTCTGCGAACAATGTTGAGGTGACGGGAGGCGCTTCATTTCGTCAGGTCGTAGCATCTTTGAAGAGAAAAAAAATGATTCGCCGCCATCTTACAAGCCTTTTTGTGTGAGCGTGAATTACTCGCTTATTTTTGCTGTATGTGGCAGGTTCCTTTCACCCATGAATAGCGGGGCAACATTGTATAACAGCATATAATTGTGCCGCATATAAGATTCTAAAACATTTCAGAAATGTCCAAAATTAAATACATCATACTCACCAAATATTATGTGCAGTTTGCGACACGTTTTGCTGAGCAAACGTGCTCTGACCAACCATTCGGGGATCAGAAAAAATGCTGATGTCGTTGGGGCCAACTCGTGAGGCAAATATGAAATCTGCTTCGTTTAGGAAGCAGTCCCCTTGCGAATGTTTCAGTTACATCGGCCAGCAAAGCTGATTCTGAGGGTACTGAGCAGATGAGATTGACATGGCTCACAACTAAGAGCGCAATGTATTCGCCACAGGAAAGTTCCAAGCACGGGCTTTAGCGGAGGGCATGCTGACCACCAACGAGTTCCTGAAGGAGATCAGCTACGAACTCATCACTGGGAAAGTCAGCGTGTTGGTGTCACACTTCAAAACCACCTCTCTAGGTAAAGCGTTGATTTGACCAAATGTAGCTTGAAAGAGCATGGACAAGTTCTGTACTTTTTTTTTTTTTTTTTTTGCTAATATCATTCTCAAGCACAACATGTTACAAAAGAATTGCCTGAAATATTTGCATCTGTCTCCAAAATGAATCCGTGAACGATAACAGAGGAAAGTAAACATTAGAACAAAACGTGAGGAAATACTCATAGCATCTGATCATATTAAATGAGTGAGTGAACAGTCACTTAAACAGTTTAAGGTGAAGGCAAAATGTAAGGAAATGCTAACTGATGATCTGATGAAAGCTTACTGAGATAAAAGTCATGTTACAATTAACAGAGATTTATTGTCGATGTTTTTTTTCTTTTTCTTCTTATTTTATGATTATGTTTTCAATATTCCTTTATGAAAAAAATAGGGGAGTTGGGATTTTGTCAATTTCATGACATAATTCATTGATGGATTGTCACAATAAGTGGAAGAATATTTGCAGAATATCATTAAAAAACTGTTTTTTTACATCCAGCTAGCTAGTTAGCTAGATAGCTACTAACTGACTAACTAATTTACCATGGGTATTAGTAAAATAAGTAACATTTTTCTTCAAATGTTTTGTGAATCAACTCTGCATCATTATACGTGAGCACCGCTGTATGCCGTGTGGCATTTGCTCATGTTCCCATGCTTGTTTGTGTGTGCGTGCGCGCGCGTGTGTTTCCATGCCAACGGCTTGTGGTGGCAGGGGACAATCTGGACAAGCAGCTGGTGCGGTATCAGCGGCGACGGAAGGGCCAGGTCATCCAGCCCTTCCAGGGCGATGTCACTGACCACATCCACTCGCAGGAGGCCGCCAGCATGTCACCACCTTCGGACAGAGGTGAATCTCGAACCACACCGAAAAAAACGCAACAATGTTTGTGTCAGTATTTGACTTGAGAGGAGACAACAATTGCATCATTCATGCTGGCTAAGAGCTCTACAAATACAAATATACATACATGTGTAGAAAGAGAGAAGGAGCGAGAGAGAGGGAGAGATAGAGAGAGAGTGCGAGACCCGACTAGAGCGCTAATTATTGTTGAAAGATGCCCACTCCACATAACGTCAGAATTGTTCTTGTTTCTTTGGGTCAGAAGTGCTCAGCAAGATCTTCCAGATCTTTCCGACGCAGTTGAGTGTGGCGCGCCGCCTCCTCTCGCAGGTCTGCTCCATCGCTGACTCGGGCAGCCACAACCTGGACTTGGGCCGCTTCTGCAAAGTGGACTTCCTGGTTCTGGTACCGCCTTCTTACATCCTGGTCAACCAGATGGCACAGCGCATCCGACAATCAGGTATGTCCAAAAATATATAAAATACATGAAAATCATCTTGCAGAAAACTATGCATTCATTTTTTCCCCCCGTAGGCGTCTTGTTAGACTTGGGGATGGAAGAGTCGTGCCCACCCCAGAAGTGCGACAAGTACGTAGTGCGACTGGATACCGATGTGCACGCCAAGATGGAGGCCTTTATGAGGAAAGTCAAACAGAACCCATACACGCTGTTTGTCCTAATCCACGACAACTCTCATGTTGACCTCACCAGGTACCAGACACAGTTTTTGAGAAATTATTTTGACTGACTGTCTGGCCTTGGTCTGTTTTTTTGATGAAAAAAAGGGAGGAGGAGGGAGAACCTTGAAGTTTGCATTTATGTGGGCCAGGTCACTTGAGTTGTATTTTAGACTCCTCTCCAGCTGCACATAAGATAAGACGAGATAAGATATCCTTTATTTGTCCCACACTGGGGAAATTTACATGAGTACATCATTGCAAATGCATCAAGGGTGGACACCGTATGCATAGCTCATGAGGATAAAGTGGATCAGATAATGTTTTCAAGTAGCAAGTAGGAACATATGCAGACAGAGATTAATTCATAAAGTAAGAAGTGGTCAGGAAGTAGGCTGCTACTATCAAACAAACACAAATTTTCAAGTTTTTGTTCTAAATTCGGCCAAGTTTTTAAGAAGTTCATCTAAATATACAATTATCCTGCTCATTAGCTAGGAAATTAGCTTGTTGGTTTACTAATTTGTAATTTAGCTGGATGATGCTAAAACTAGATGGGAAAATCAAGAGGATATCATGTGGGATGTGTTGTAGTTGTGTATCATTCATTTTGACCCAAAAGATGCTAAAAATCATCGGACTTTCTTCTTCCCACTGAACTAGTGCTCTGTCAGGCTCTGTATGCCATGGAGAGCTGCAGGGTCTGGCTGACCGGGTGGTTAACTGCCAGGAGGTCCTGGATGCGGTCAACCTGCTGGTGCTGCAGGTCAGCTGCTTCCCGTACACGCTGCAGACGCACCAGTCCCGCATCAGCATGCACAATGAGGTGCACTGGCCCTCCAATGAAAGCCTGGTGAGTGTCTGCAAATAAATTTAAAAAAAAAAACAAAACTCTTTTCTTTCTTGATGGACTAGAATTACATGTGTGGATGCCAACTGCGGCTCTGTGGTAGTCAACTGCGCCTCCTAGTGGGCATTTTATCCCTGTACATGAGACCTCATGACTGTGAGGCAGACATGCTGAGCATAAGTCTGCCAGGGCCAAATGTTCCTAATTTGGATGCAAATGGCTGATTTTTCAAGCCTCAATGGAGTTCTCAAACGTTTTGGGTCCAGAGAACACTTCCAAGTGGGATTTTTTTTTTCCCAGGACGCCTTCATAATCCAAACGACAATTAATCATAAATGGCATGTGACCTCCTAAATATCACAGGAATAAATAAATTGAGTATTTTGGAGCAGCGGTCCCCAACTCCCAGGCCGTAGGTCATTTAGTACTGGGCCGCACAGAAAGAATAAAGAATTTGCATGACTTCCGTTTTATTTTTTTTCGAATCTGAAATATGTTTTATTTTGAAAAATTTTTGGATTCTCTGTTGCATCCGTCTACAGTGTGGCACTATTGACGCAGGTGAAGGCGCGCTTCTCGGTCACGTGATAGGTTACCGCTAAAATGAAACCCAGGCGCTAGCAAAATGAGTAAAAAACAAACGTCTCTGGAACGTTTCATTGGGAAGGGAAAAAGGCCCAGCCAGGAGACAGAAGAGGAGCCTACGACTTTCAAGAAAAAGAAAGGCTACATTTAATAGACAGTATCAGGAGTCCTACTTAAAATTCAGATTTATCTCAACAGGAAATTCCCACGCACCAAGCACACTCTGTGTAATATGTGGCGATGGTGAGTCGTAGTTTTTATGCACTTTGTATTTGCGGTGTATCTTATTTTGAAGGCACGTTATCATAGCGAGCAGAGACTGTTGCGGCCAGATAGGACGTTCCTCGTGTCAGGATTCGTGTTTATTATTATGTTTAGAAAATACCACAGTTTTCATGCAGTTTATATCATATTATTTTGTTGTATTTATCCATCACACCAAATTCAGGCCGGTCCCTGAAAATATTGTCGGACATTAAACCAGTCCGTGGGGCAAAAAAGGTTGGGGGCCGCTGCTTTGGAGGACAGAAGTCGCAATTTTAAGAAAAAAAAAAATCCTATTTTTAGAGGAAAAAAAAGTTTCAAAATTATGGGGTTGGACTTTTTTTTTAGTGCATGGCAAGTTTAGCGTAAATTGCAGTCTGTTAATCGTTTTGGTATTTGCGTAGATAGGCACAGTTAGCGCCGTTGTGGGGGTGAATCCAGTCGAATTGATTCCCAGCCACTCAAAGTGGTTCCTCTCATTCCCTCTCATTGTTAATTCAGTGCAGGTGAGACGTGTGGTCTACATGGTAGAAGTATAACAGACTCGCTCTTTGGAGTCCATGCAAGAGATAGGCGTGAGTAAATTACGTTAATAAGGAACTGCTTGTGAATCTCCACTTGCAGATGATGTAAAGTGGCCACTTGGAGACCAACTTCCAACCCAAATTCTGTGTATGTGTGTGACAACTCCCAACCCCTGCCACACACACACACACACACACACACACACACACACACACACACACACACACATACACTCACAAATTGCAATTGTGGACCCCCATGCTAGGTCTGTGGATCCATGGGGTCCAGGACCTCCTGTTTGAGAACCTCCATTTTGAAGACATATCTAACTATTGAGCCTTTTTCTGACTTTGATGGGGAAAGGGGGAAAAATGCTTCAAGTAGGCCAAATGATTAGCATGTGTGTATCCATCTTTAAAGGGTGTGGAAGGGGCTGAGAGGTTATGTTGTGTGCTTCATCTTCCAACAGGGGTCGCTCTCTCCTGGCGAGTTGGCCTACTTTGGCCTGGGCGACTACAGCAGGTCCCTGCAGTGGGGCGTGGCCAGCCCTATTCTGCGCTGTGACGATGCATTTGAGAAAATGGTCCACACACTTCTGCACAGGTCCAACAGCTTTCAAAATAACTTCAATTAGGGGTCCTCCTAAGTTTTGGCTCCCAAAATTTGACTGTCTGGTCATCCTAAACAAATGACAACATGCATTTCTAAATGCCGTGGGAATATTTTTTTCTTAAAATTTCAGCCTAACTATTCATGACCTGGTTAATAGAAAATAACTTAACCAAATTCTATGACATTAAATGTGTGTGTGTGTGTGTGTGTGTGTGTGTGTGTGTGTGTGTGTTTGAACAGTATTTGCAAAGACATTTTCATCGCTATTGGAAGGCTTCATGAGATGCATGATCAAGTATCGGTACTTGTCCTCGGTATCAGTGTATGCCTTCTCACATTCTGTGCTCTGTGGGAATGACCGTTACTGCAGCCTACACGAATGGAGGACCTTCTATGCCTCTTCCTCTTGCTTTTGATTATGCTATATCGCTTCCAGTAGTATCGCTATAGGTTGCGAACAGTTTGAGAACTGTTGCTTGAAGTACAACCTGATGTGCTAATAAACATTGATTTGTGGCGACAGACACCCCCACCTGCACAGCATGGTGATCCGCAGCTACCTGCTCATCCAGCAGTACACGGAGGCCATGATGGCGCTGACCTCTTCGCCGTCGCTGAGAGACCACATCACGCCCGAGACCCTGGCCATGGTGGAAGACCTAATCAACGCGCCCGGCCGGGAGGGCTCGCAAGGCCGCGGACACATGCTGCTGGTGCGCGTGCCTTCGCTACAGCTGGCCATGTTGGCGCAGGAGCGGCTGGAGGACGTGCGCGACAAGCTGGGCCTCCAGCTGTGCTTCGCCGTGCTGTTGGGGAGCCCCGCCTCGGAGATCATTCTGCACAGGAACTTCACTTGTCGCCTGCGGGTGAGATGCGCTTCTCATCTTTACCTCCACCAAGGAAATTGCAAGATGCTTTCAGCTGTGTCCATCCCAAACCAGGTCCGCACGGCCACCACGAACTGGAAATGAAAATCCTAGCTGTCAATTGTGTTTTGTTGCAGGCCTGGCGGGGTTGTGAGAACGAAGACTGGGTGCCCCTCACCTACGAGGATCTGGAGGGTCTACCTTGCATCGTCATTCTCACGGGGAAAGACCCCCTTGGAGAGACCTTCCCTAGGCAATTTGATATTGTTACCTTTTCTACATACATTACCATTTGATGAAGTTTTGCGGGATCTCATGACGGCGCTTCCAACACTGAAGTTTTGTGCTATTTTAAGTATATTTCTCCCCAAAACTTTGGCAAATTCGGAAATGTACAAGCCCCAGGGAGTTGTAAAACGTTTTGTGCTGTTTGTTCTTTCATGTTTGCTCAACTAAGCTCTCAGCGGGCAAGCAGAGGCACCAAAAAAACCCCAAAAAAATGCAAAATCCCGGGCCCGACCTTTTTCCGAGCAGATCATCATGGCAAAAATCATTCTTAACACGCGCATCCCACGTGATTTCCCCTGTGGAACTTACTCCACTCATGTTGTGTTCTCTTT
Source organism: Hippocampus kuda (assembly GCA_901007745.1). Taxonomy (NCBI): domain Eukaryota; kingdom Metazoa; phylum Chordata; class Actinopteri; order Syngnathiformes; family Syngnathidae; genus Hippocampus; species Hippocampus kuda. The sequence goes on from CAAKHF010012043.1 coordinate 9,997, forward strand.
CTGAAAGTGACTAGAAAGGAGCCAAACCTTGTCCAAAGAGTACCGTATTTTCCGCACTATAAAGCACAACTAAAAGCATTCAATTTTCTCAAAAACCAACAACGCTCCTTTCTAATCCGATGCACCCTATATATGGATCGATATTCTGATTTCTTGGACGTAGTATTTTAAATATTATATAAAGCGCTTTGTTACAGCTGCAGCGGTTGTGAAAGCGCCATATGAATAAAGCTGTATTGTATTGTATTCCTTTAGGGTAGCTCCATCTACTGGATGCATAATACAATTGCAGCTACTATTGTAGCTTCCATTCTGCGCGCCTTGTAATATAGTTTTAAAAAAGGCCATTCATTGAAGGTGCACCTTATAGCGCGGGTAACACAGTAATTGGTGTCAAGGAAACATGTTGAATTGATCCGTCTCTACCGATTGACAAGCTTTGAATGTTGGGGAGGAGCTAAGTGTAGCCTGGGTTGTAAGTGAAACGTAAAGAGAGTCTTGGCCGCATCAATATGTAAACGTATGCACATACTTTTCTTGAATTGATATCGTGTGGGGCCACAGATTGTGGCCCCACACGATATCAGTTTAAACTACAATCTTCACCTTCTATCTCTCTAGGTCTCTGAAATACAGCGATCTGCGTCTGATTGACTCCAGCTACCTGACGCGTACGGCCCTGGAGCAGGAGGTAGGCTTGGCCTGCACCTACGTGTCTGTGGGCGTGGTCCAGGAACCGACCAAAGTAGCTGGCCCTCGGGAGTCAGACGGGGAGAAGATTGTCTCTGTCGCGAACGACGGAGAGGAGCCGGAGCGGCCTCAGAGCAATGGCAGTGCGGCCACCAGAACCTCGGGCTCGTTGGTGGAGAACGGGGTCAGTTCATCCGATAACGCGGAGGCCGCCCTCAAACCTCCAGCCTGCGCGCCAGAGGGTGCGGACACGTCGGGCCTCAAGCAGGAGTGCGACTCCCTGGGAATTCAGCTCCCATCCAACCCTCCCAAAGCCTCCAAGGCCCCTCCGTCGCTCTACTCCAGCTCCTCATCTTCTTCGCCGTCGCCCTCCTCCTCGTCTACGCAGCGTCCCAGCCAGTCCACGCAGTGCGGCCGCCAATCCAAGCCGTTGCGCGTGTCGCCGCGTACCGTTATCATGTCACGGCCGGCGTACAATCTGCTGTCTGCCGACTCGGGAGGCCAGCTCAGCTCCTTCTCGCTGTTGCCCCACGCCGACGTGGCCTGGAGCAGCCCACTGAGGCCCCCCGTCACCTCAGGCCTGCACGGCCAGGAGCAGAGCGCCTACTATCGCCAGTGGACCGTCGCCAAGCAGCACCACGCTGACTACGAGGCACCGTCCACGCCGCACCCTCGACGCCTCCTGCTCAGCGGACCGCCACAGGTAGGAAGTTGAACACACTCCCTTCGGTTGTTCCAATTTTGACCCAATAGGGCACACATGGGCGGCCGGGTAGTCCAGTGGTTAGCACGTTGACTTCACAGTGCAGAGGTACCGGGTTCAATTCCAGCTCCGGCCTCCCTGTGTGGAGTTTGCATATTCTCCCCGGGCTTGCGTGGGTTTTCTCCGGGTGCTCCGGTTTCCTCCCACATTCCAAAAACATGCATGGCAGGCGGATTGAACGCTCTAAATTGTCCCTAGGTGTGAGTGTGAGTGTGCATGGTTGTTTGTCTCTGTGTGCCCTGCGATTGGCTGGCAACCAATTCGGGGTGTCCCCCGCCTACTGCCCGAAGACAGCTGGAATAGGCTCCAGCACCCCCCGCGACCCTAATGAGGATGAAGCGATTCGGAAGATGAATGAATGAATGAAGGGCACACATGTCAAACAATATTTTGTGGCCCACTTAGGATACAGTATTGCTCTTTCTGTGTCATGATCTTTGCCAAATGAATTTATTTAAGTGTACAGATTGTAATTTGTTTTGCCTTTTTACACACCATTAACCAACTTTTTAATTTGGACAACAGTACTGTATTTAAATTTGAGTGTAACACTCTTCCAAGACTTCTGATTTCACATTCGATTTGATGCATTCTTGAGCACTTATCCTCAGTCTGGTCAAAGCTGTGAAGTGGCCTGTCACAGCTGACTTTGAACAAAATTTCTTGCCGACATTATGAAATTATTATTATGATTATTTTTAAATCACATCACAAATAAACTATGCAAATTTTAATCAGCAATCAAGTGTGCCTAAACCTTTTATGCTGATTTCAAAAATATATTTTTCCAAGCACATTATGTTTTTGAAATATTTTCATTTTTTGATGAAGTTTGACGTACAAAAGCTTGTGCAATATCAGAAAAAAATTCCACCTGTTTGCTGAACCTAGCCCTGAATTAATAAATATTATGATTTTTTTACACACACACACACACACACACACACACACACACACACACACACACACACACACACACACACACACACAC
>CAAKHF010012048.1:0-11506 GCA_901007745.1 Hippocampus kuda
CAAATTCACAGCAGCAAAGTTTTGAAAGGAAGAAGTAGAAGACCAAAATATAGGAGCTGCTGGAAAGGCAGCCACCAGAGTGTCATGTCTATATATGTGTGCATGTAAGAGTCTTTGAGAATGAGTGTTCCTGTTACAATCGGATATCTGCGGCGACTGTGATGGCCCTAACCAAATGATGTCACTTCACTTTTACAAAACAATTCTCCTGTCCAGGGCGGCCCGGTAGTCCAGTGGTTAGCACGTCGACTTCACAGTGCAGAGGTACCAGGTTCAATTACAGCTCCGGCCTCCTTGTGTGGAGTTTGCATGTTCTCCCCGGGCCTGCGTGGGTTTTCTCCGGGTGCTCCGGTTTCCTCCCACGTTCCAAAAACATGCGTGTCAGGCTGATTGAACGTACTAAATTGTCCCTAGGTGTGAGGGTGTGCGCGCATGGTTGTTCGTCTCTGTGTGCCCTGCGATTGGCTGGCAACCGGTTCAGGGTGTCCCCCGCCTACTGCCCGAAGACGGCTGGGATAGGCTCCAGCACCCCCCGCGACCCTAGTGAGGATTCAGCGGTTCGGAAAATGGATGGATGGAATTCTCCTGTCTAATATTTTATGTCTGCTTATTTATTAGCATGTAAACTTCTATAGTTGTGGTTTTCTGTTAAATCATGGTGAAATTATTTATTGCAAGAATATGTAATAAACAATTACTTCCGGTTTGGTTCGCACAGTTACTCCCGATTTTGACTAAAGCGAGTGAGATAGCGAGAGAGAGCATATACAGTAATCCCTCGTTTATCGCGGTTAATGGGGACCAAAACCACCCGTAATAAACGAAAATCCGCGAAGTATCGTCCAATTAACATAAACAGGTAAAAAAAAAACTTTTTTTTTTATGTTAAAGTCCGCAAACGGTCCGCGAGAAGCTACAAAACAACAGTGAGTCACATTCGTCTGCACCTTATAATGCAGTGCAGAGCAACATATACAGTACTGTACTCCATGTATATGTAAAAAAATAATAATAATAATAAAAATTTAATGTTCGAAAAAATCCGCGATTCACTGAACCCGCGATAAACGAACCGCGAAGTAGCGAGAGATCACTGTATGTCAATAAAGATCTGTCCACACCACCCGTCGCATATCAGCTGCCAATAATGGAAGAATGCAAATGCTGACTGGGCATCGAGTGGCTATCAAGGGAGCATCTGCTGTGTTCAAATTCACAGCCTGGATCCTTCATAGGCCGCATTTTTGGCCACATGACATCACTTCTGGCGTGACTCAACCGCACGTGGTGTCCAAATTTACATTAAGCCAAATTAGTCACGGCTTATGAGCTCCACAGAGGCTGCATGTGGAGATGCCTTTGAAGACGTCAAAGGACCGAGTCGGTGAAAACCATGGACTGTATCGTCGAAGTGCGCCGGAAGTAACGTCATGCAGCCAAAAAATGCAACTTTCGCAAGATCTGGCCTATGAATTTGGACACAATCATCGTCTTCGAAAATGCTCCATCCCCTCCCTACAGTTGACAAAACTTTCTTCGGGGGCAATGAAACCGGTCGTTTACATGTTGCTGCCCCAGGTCCTATCCCAGCCAACTTTCAGCGAGTGGCAAGGTACACCCTAGTGGTTCAAAGCAAATTGGGTACATAGACACAAACAAGCATTCACACGACATTATTTTATATACCGGTAAATTATTCCATCCTTCAGTATTCATATTTAAAGTTAATAATGATCAATGGGAATAAAAAGACAGTTCACAAAATAAAGCAATTTTAACTTAACAAAATAAAGACTATTCATCCATTTTTTTTCGTCTTATCCTTGCTGTGGTCGCAGATGAGATGGCGCCAGTCCCAGCTGACTTTAGAGACAGGGTCGCTGATATCTGTCTGCTCGTTACGTTATCCCATCGGATATGACATGTCGTTTTCTTCTGGTATTATTCAATTTCTTGAATAGGGTCGCCTGCTCACCTTCGACTGCTCACCAGCCAATCACAGGACACATATGGACATACAGTACAACCATTCATACACACCTTCACACACACATTAGGGATGTTCACACGGCACACATTTGCATCGGTGCTGCATCGACATATTTTGTTGCGATATATCCTTTTGGGGAGCGTTCACACGTAAAAAGCTGCTTACTAAAGAGAAGCGTGTTATCTAAGCGTGCAACCCCGCTTGCGTTCACATTGCAGTTTCTGCGGCCGTGCAATATGATACGGAATAATACGGAAATAAAACATGTGCATTTGTAAAGTGAACTTCCTTTTCCCTGCCTTGTTTGTGACATATTGAAAAGCCATGGTTTATACTTCTACAGACAAATCAATGCTGTGGTCTATCAGACACCGTAAAAGGATGAGAGAGAGAAAGGAAAGATGACGGAAGTACAACAGAGCACGAAAGCAACGCATTCTACCCGTATGTAATCAACGCTTCTCATGCGTAGCGAGTCTACTCCTGTAGCGTTCACACGTACTATTTTATATCGGTGCTGCCTCGAAACTAGCATTTATTTCGGAGTAAATTTTTAAACCACCTCCTGAGCAGGGTTAAATTTGCTCCGTTTTAAGCTGTTTTCAGGGGCTACACCGGTACAACTTTGTACGTGTGAACGCTCTACGGGGGGCAGCACTGGCAATACACCGGAGTAAAAGTTGCCGTGTGAACACCCCTATTCATACCTACAGACAATTTAGATGTTGTATAAATAAATAAAACCCCAAAGGAGTATTTGAACAATGACAAATTTCTGTTGTTTATCTTTTACAATTATTTACTTAATTTTTGATCTCTGCCGCATCAAGCTGGACATTTATTCTCAAGAACTGTATCTTCCTCATTGTAAAACATTTTAATATTCACGACCACAAAGCAAAAATGCATTAAAAATTGTTTGAGGGAAAATGCAGATCTACTCGGGCTCAATTTGAATGCATGGACACTCATTGTTCACGGTAGAGAGCACATCAATTGAACCTTAGGAATCCTAAGACTACTGTAAGAAATAAATGTCAATGTTTTACTTTGATAATGATTTTTTTTTCACATAGATAATGCGTGAAATAGTATGCAGTACATCCTGCCCAATTAAAATACACATGTGATTCTTGTTAATTTTGTGTTCAAATTAAAATGAAAGACAAAGCTATAATTTTATTTGTTGAGGAGAGGAATGTACCTCGTTGGTGAAAGAGAAGCAGCTTCCCTTTTTCCAAAGCCAGAGTGATGCTGTGATCTCCCGTTCCCTCACCATGGAGCAGGATTCCAGAATTCTTTGGAGTTTTCAAATTCAGAGAAATGGCCATCGGGCTCGACCGAGCACTCAGCCTGTATAGCACACTGCTGCTGCCATCAAAGTTTGCTACATCAGATGCTGCAGAGTTCAAACAAAGAGCAACATCAATACAATACTTGGCACACAAAAAAAATATGGAAACACACAAGATGATCATTAAAAAATCCTTTGGATCCTCCTATAAATTGTTTCCATATAGCATTGGACCTGAAAACCTTTACTGAAGGAGCAACAACAATAGAGTAGTCCGAAAAGTTCAAATGTTAACCATTCAAGATCCAGGGGAGAGAAGTTCTTGTCTCACAGACCGCACAACTAAAATTCGATCAAGTGATTGATGATTGCAAATTTCACATTAGTTTCATCAGTAGTTGAGACCTTGAATAACAGATACACTTCAAGTGTCATTCTTGGCAATTCTTAACCCTTAAATTGCCCTTTTTGCGTTTACAGCTCATCAGTTTGACATCTTCCATCAGCTAAATCAAACTGAAACTTTAAGAGTCTCATTCTTTTTGGTCCTGACAAGCTCCGAGTGAACCTACGACGCCAATTCTACAATCTTCTTCTCCACCCCCCCTCCCCCCGCTTCAAATAACATCTCCCTTACACTACATACCCGTTTGCTCTTTGGATTTATTTACATTTCTTTGTCATTCTAAAAGAGCATTACGTCAACATGTCATGAAATGTAGATATCAAGTGCGGTAGTAGTTAAAGACTTTGTAACCTTTTGAAAAAAAAAACGAATATGGAATATGGTGTAGTTAATGCTCTGTGATAAGAGTATAATTTGGCTAGAATCAGAAAAACAAAAATCCATATTCTTTTCAGGGAGTAATTTCTGCATAAAACCGAATTTTGATCAGACCTTACCATAGTGACACCCGTATATTTCTAGTCGAAGTCCAATCCTCCCATTTGGGTTCCAGGCCACAGGGATAAGGCGGAGATAGCGGGTTACCACCGTCTGTTCAAGTTTGTACTGCACCACAGTGTCAGCATTGCTGTTACCTGGAATAGCCTGGAAAGGGCATGTCTTTTTCAATCAACACACATTTCCACATGTCCACATTTCACAAAATGGTCAACCGAGTAACTGTATAGTTGCGACAGCAAAGACCATTTCAAATAAATCATTTACTGTTTCACACGGACATACATGAGGATCGCCTTGACAAGCCACAAAGCAAAATTACTGTCGCAGCATCCTATATTAACCCTTTCATGCATCCATCCTTCCATTTTCTGAACCACTTCATCCTCACAAGGGTCGCGGGAGTACTGGAGCCTATCCCAGCTGTTTTCGGGCAGTTGGCGGGCTGAACTGGTTGCCCGCCAATCGCAGAGCACACAGAGACCAACAACAATCCCGCGCTCACACTCACACCTAGGGACAATTCCTGCCATGCATGTTTTTGGAATGTGGGAGGAAACCGGAGTAGCCGGAGAAAACCCACACAAGCCCGGGGAAAACATTGAAACTCCACACAGGAAGGCCGGAGCCGGGATCGAACCCACGACCTCTGCACCCTGTAACCTGATAACATGATATTCTGTCCACTGTAATAGCTGTTGTCCCTGAAAGGGCTAATCAGCCCCTTAAATTGTGAAGTCTTTTATTTAAAACACAACTTACACAGCCAAAGAAAAAAACATCTTATTTGGATGAAATGTGGCATTCTGGCTCTCAGGAGTGAATATACAAGTGCATCAAAAGCCCAAATCTTCTACATTATATTGCTTCTCAATCATAAACACTAAATGGTGTAATATACATGACTGTGTATGACTCAAGCTGGTTTACAAAGCTGATGATCTCTGTGCTGTTAATACATCAGGGGCAAAGAAAATTAAACCTTAAATGTAAATCAAACATTGTTTTTCTTTCCTAACATTTCTGTTCTTTATTACTGAAAGTTTTCATCATTTAGGGACAATTTAGAGTGTCCCATTGACCTGCCATACATGTTTTTTTAAACGTGGGAGGAAACTGGAGTATCCAGATAAAACCCACAGACACAGGGAGAACATGCAAACTCCACGCAGGAAGGAATCAAACACTGTGAGGCCAACGTGCTAACCAGTCGACCACCGAGCCGCCCGTATATTCAACAGTGCAATATTATTTTTATGTAAGATGAGAGAAAAACTGATGCCTCATATTTATTAGGGCTGGACAATTATGGAAAATATTTTTTTTTCTTTTTCCTAACAAAATTGATACTGCAATTTGATTTGAGATTTGTTTTTTTTTTTTCTGAAGGTACTTTTTCAATATATCCAAGATGAGTGGAACCAAGAATTGAGTTCCTCTGTGTTTGTAGAGGCAACACAAAGATGATCAAAGGCATCAGAGAAGGGATTAGAAATCAGATGGCTGCAGTGACTAGCAGTCGGTGTGCCTGGGCATTCCAAGATAACACAAAATGTTACATTACAAATAATAAAGGAACAATAAAAATCGGAATGAAAGCAATACACACAAAAAACGACAGAAAGGGACAGTTCAAAATGACAGGTTGAGTAGGCAGTTTTAAACAGGCGCATTTTGAGTTATGATATGAATTGAGTGAAAGAGTCTCTTCCTAACTGCCATGATTCTGGCACGGTGTTCTTGCTACAAAGCCTGCATTTATTCGTTGCCATGTATGCAATCAAGGGGGAAACAGGAACAAGGAACAATACAACATGTGCAATTTTTTTTTAAGGAGATCCTTGGTTTTATAAAGATACCTATAGTTTTGGATATTTTACTTTTCACATTTTCAGATTTCCAGCAAAGTTTTGCATCAATTACAACAAGAAAGGCCATTTCATTTTCACTTTCTATTTTACGGAACAACATAAATTTGTGTTTTCGGCAATGAAAACTTTTTTACAGACCCAGCACTCAAGTCAAGTCAAGTCAACTGTATTTATAGAGCACTTTCAAACAGCCATCGCTGCATACAAAGTGCTGTACATGGATCAATTGAACATATAAAATAAACAGTAAAACAAATCGGTAATAAAGACAGTAGAAAGCACCAAACAGTAAAACCGAGAACAAATCTAAGTCATAAGTCATGCTGAGTTGAATGCCAAAGAATACAAGTGAGTTTTGAGGAGGGTTTTGAAGATGGGCAGCGAGGAGGCTTGCCGAATGTTCAGTGGGAGGTCATTCCAGAGAGAGGGACCAGCAACAGAAAAGGCTCGATCCCCTCTGAGCCTCAGTTTAGTTCTTGGCACTTCTAATAATGTCTGGTCCGCAGACCTGAGGCGCCGGGCAGGTGTGTAGGGGCGGATGAGCTCAGAGAGGTAAGGTGGCGCGAGATAAAAAAACAAATAAGAGGATCTTGAAAATAACTCTAAAATGTATGGGGAGCCAGTGAAGGGATGCCAGAGTAGGAGTTATGTGCTCCCTCTTACGAGTACCAGTCAAGAGGCGAGCAGCGGCATTCTGGACCAGCTGAAGGCGCTGAATGGAGGACTGGTTGTCTCCAAAGTAAAGGGCATTGCAGTAATCGAGCCGGGATGTGACAAAGGCATGAATTACTGTCTCAAAGTGTTCATGAGAGAGGAGAGGTTTTATTTTGGCCAGCTGTCTGAGGTGAAAGAAGCTGGATTTAACAACAGCACCAATTTGCCGATCAAGTTTGAAATCACCGTCCAGTTTAAGGCCCAAGTTTGAGACTGTTGACTTAAGATAAGGAGACAGGGGGCCCATGTCTACAGGATGGGATGTACAAGGGCCACTGGGACCAAATACTATCACCTCTGTCTTCTTTTCATTGAATTTCAAGAAATTTTGTGCCATCCAGGTTTTGATTTCTTCCAGGCAGGACAGGAGTGGTCCTAATGAGAAGGGTTCTTTTTTGCTCAGTGGGACATAGATCTGGCAGTCATCTGCATAGCAGTGGAAGGGAATACCATGTTTCCTTAAGATGGAACCCAATGGGAGCAGATACAGAGAGAACAGCAGAGGCCCCAGAATTGAGCCCTGTGGAACATCACATGACAGGGGAGCAGTGCGTGACTCAGAGCAGCCAAGGCTGACACAAAAGGTTCTGTCAGCCAAATAGGACCTAAACCACTCAAGAGCACTACCGCCAATGCCCACCAAGTGCTGCAAACGAGTCAGCAGGATACTGTGATCCACTGTATCAAATGCTGCGGTTAAGTCCAATAAAACTAGACACACGTGGTCTCCATTGTCATTTGCCAGGAGGATGTCATTAGAAACGTGTAACAGGGCTGACTCCGTGCTATGCATCGTCTTGTTATGTTCATCCGAGAAAAATTGCAACTGCATGTGCACCACCTTTTCCAGAATTTTTGAAATGAAAGGCAGTTTGGAAATCTCATCATTGCTATACAGCAGAGATAATTTAGAACCAAACACAGACCCTTGGGGAACCCCATGAATTATCTTCAACTTGATTTTACATTGTTTAACTGCACATATTGATTTCTGTCATCTAAGGTAGCTAACTTTGTATCCGTTTATCTACCACATCTCTAATTTTCCCATTAATATTTTGATCTATAGTGTGTGTCAAAATCTTTTTTGTAAGTCTATGAAAATCCAAACTGTAGCTTTTATAAAACTGTTGATTCTTTTTTTGTTTAAACTAGTGGCAAATTTCTTCCAGAATATTGATCTTTTTTTTTTCTGAAACCATATTGGTTGTTGGGCTTCCCGATCAAGTTGTCAAGTCTTTGTGATAGGAGTTGTTCTTGAATTTTTGAGAACTGTGCCAGTATGCTGGTCTGTAATTTGTAAACAGATGTATATCTCCACTTTTCTATATATTGGAATAACATTTGCTGTTTTCACATTATCAGGGAAAATACCATTTGAAGGACAGGATACAAATAAATGGGAACAGTTGTACTACATATTTTAGATTTTTTTTTTTATTTACACCATATCAATATTAAAACAATAAGTTTTTGGTGATTTTATAACATTAAATATTTCAATATCATTTACTGCACTGAGGAACATCGTATGGGATCTTCTCATGGTTGAGCACATTTGGACGGCACATAAATACAAAATACGTTGTAATGGAACTGGAAGTGTTGGTGGAAGACAAACAAACATAGCTGTTCTGAGTTACAGAAAATAAATCTCGCACTCCGGTAATTTGGGGGAATACAGCAACCACATATGCAGTTGAGCTTGATTTAACTTTATCAGATCGTGTCTTGACAGTGGTGCTCGTTTGTGTATTATTGTTAGCAGAAAAAAGTGACTAAAAAAAAAGGATGTTGATCCAAAGGGTGGAGACAGTGCGAACAGGAATTGAATCTGTTCCAGTGTGATGTTATTTTTTCCCCTCAGAAATATTGTGAAACGTTGTAGAAACATTCACGCCGTTGCCATATTTCAGCAAGTTGTTCCTGCATCCCCGACCTCCAACATACTGTGTTTTGCATCATGACTGTTTGGATTTTGGATTTGCAGAGCGCTTCCTCACCACCTTGTCACCTCGCTTTCTCATAGGCTGCATGTCACTGTCAACCGGCTGTGTGCTCGTTTGTCCTCAGGGCACACCACACACAGAGTGAAGTCCAAATGACATGCTGGCTGTCAAGTGGGACTTTTTCACAACCCTCACTCTTCCATCTTCTCTCTGTGACATGTGCGCACTCACGGCCAATAACAAGCACTAGTTACTGCTTCTTCATGCATTTATTGGTGGCTTCTGTTGACTTCAAATTGCAAACCAAATCTAGAAAGAAAAGCTGGAATCTTGAATGGCAGCAGTCACACATTTCCGCCAGGTCAGATGGTAGAAAAGTACACACAGCTCGCAGCATGTCACCTAATATCCTGATTCACAATCATATAATCAGCCAGCTCTACTGATGTTGCTCTTTGGAATGTAATCGAAAAGATGTGTGTTGTGGCTATGCTGATGCTCTGCAAAAAAAAATAAAAAGTGCATGTCTCTGTGCGGCCCGGTGCCAAGTGGGCCGTGGCCCCGGTGGTTGGAGACCCCTGGCATGGATGGAAGAATTGTGGTGATGTGCCATACATGTATTCAAGCATGTGACCTTTGCTTCTACGTACCATCTTGAGTAGCTGAGTGTTTGATAATGTGTTCGTGGATGTCTGTTGAGTACAAGTGATGTGCTGCTCTGTGACTGATATTGGCTTGCGTAATTGTCATCTGAGTGCCGTCTTCAGCATTTGAAGGGCTTATCTGACTGGTCAGTGGAGCATTAAGTTTACCGAATAGCTCTGAGTAGCATCTCATTTAGTTTTTCTCATCATTTTTGGGGAGCTGAATGCCCTCTGACAGGTTGAGGGTAATAGCAGGAAGACGAGCAAGAGGAAGAATCACAGAAGAAAGAAGATCCATGAGAATAATATGCTCTTAAATGTTAAGAAAAGTTTTAGAAAATTTAAAATTATAAACCACCTGATTTTCCATCAAACACTAGCTATGTTTAAAAGTCACTCGTATATTCACTTACGCCCTACTCTTTAATCGTGATAGGGATTTCTATTCCCTCAACAGTCGAATTAAATATAGTTTTCCTAACGATACTTGGGTGCATCAATTATTACGTCATCGGTGTCACATAATTACAATCTTCTGCAGCAATATCCCCTGGTGGAATCCTGGTAGAATGTCTGCTATAAATTTTCATTCATTCATTCATTTTCCGAACCGCTTTATTCTCACTAGGGTCACGGGGGGTGCTGGAGCCTGTCCCAGCTGTCTTCAGGCAGTAGGCGGGGGACACCCTGAACCGGTTGCCAGCCAATCGCAGGGCATACAGAGACGAACAACCATTCACGCTCACACTCACACCTAGGGACAATTTACAGTGTTCAATCAGCCTGCCGTGCATGTTTTTAGAATGTGGGAGGAAACCGGAGGACCCGGACAAAACCCACGCAGGCCTGGGGAGAACATGCAAACTCCACACAGGAAGGCCGGAGCTAGAATTGAACCCGGTACCTCTGCACTGTGAAGTTGACGTGCTAACCATTCGACTACCAGGCCGCCCTGGTAGTATTGAAGATGTAAATATTGAAGATGTAAATTAACTCCAGCATTCAATTGTTGGATGAGGTTATACAAAGTGCTTTATCAACATTTGTATGACAATTTCCGCTGCTCCCCTCACCCATCTGTGTTTGCCATCATGGGGTATCTTGTTTTTCTTGAGATCATTTATTTTTCCATGACTTTTCAAGATCTATAATTGCATACTTTGATGGATATATTGGCTAGAGAGTGACATCTCCAGTTTTTAAACCATTGATATCCAAATCCATCCATTTACTCTCCGTATTGCTTATTCTCACTCAGGTTGCAAATGTGCTGGAATCTATCCCAGCTAACTTTGGACAAGAGGCTGAGTACACACTGCACCGGTTGCCAGCTAATCACAGGACACAAATAGACCAAAGACCATTCACACTCACGTTCACAGGAAAATTTATAATCTTCAACGCACCTAACCGCAAACATGCATGCTTTTGGAATGTGTGAGGAAACCGCAGAACCCAGATAAAACCCACACAGGCATGTCCAGAACATGCAAACTCCACACAAGAAGGCCGGAGCGTGGATTTGAACCGACAACCTCTGAACTGTGAAGCGGATATGCTAACTAGTCTGTGACCGTGCTGCCCCCGTTATTTGCGGAGAAAACCCGCACAGGCACAGAGAGAACATGCAAACTCCACACAGGAAGGCTGCAGCCGGAACCAAACCCTGTACATCTGCACTGTGAGGTCGACATGCTAACCACTAGACCACCGGGCCGCCACATTTCATAAATGTTAAAGATATGTTTTCATTATGCATACATTGATTCCTCGCTACTTCGCGATTCACTCATTGCGGTTTCAGTGCATCACGGATTCTTCAAACATATTCATTAAAAAAATAAAAATAAAAAATAGTGAAAATGCCACAAAAGATCCGTGAGAGGCAGCGAAAGTCAGCAAAACAACAGTGAGTCACATAGAGCAACATATCCAGTACTACATGTATATTCCACGTTTATGTTTTCCGTATTTCGTTATTTATATACTAACCTAACCCAATTTATACGTGTGTGTGTGTGTGTGTGTGTGTGTGTGTGTGTGTGTGTGTGTGTGTGTGTGTATATATATATATATATATATATATATATATATATATATATATATATATATATATATATATATATATATATATATATAC
>CAAKHF010012049.1:0-11751 GCA_901007745.1 Hippocampus kuda
AGACACATCTAGAAATGTTTGTATTTTTAAACACCCCAAAATTTATATATATATATATATATATATATATATATATATATATATATATATATACTGTATATTTTTTCCCTGCTGTCAGGCCATTTACTAGAAGAGCAGGGCGGAGAAAATGAAGATAATATACAGAGCAAACACACAGTAGCTTAAACGCTAGCTAGCTAGCTAAATAAATAAATACAATGCCATTGACATCAAATTAAAATGTAGGATATGATCTACAATGTTGAAAAAAAAACCCATGATGAACTTTTTCAGTATCATCTCAGTTTTTACCGCAAAATTGTTCATGTGTAAAGAGGACGTGAAAGATATGATCACTCTCCCTCCTATTTATTTATTTTTTGACTCGATGCACTTCTTTGTGAGAAAACTTCCATGTGGCGTTGTTTTTTTGAAGACATCGACGCTACAGGGGCTGCAAAAATTGCAAAGTTGGCAACACGGTTCACCGATGATCATTGGAGAAGAAAAATATGACAATTATATGTTTCTATTGGCTTCAACGGGGCACACAAGTCGTCCAAGATGTATAGCTGAAAGTGATGAGGCATTAAGGAAACCAATACAATACAAAAAAATGTACAAGGCTGACAAATCATTCAGCAGATTTAAGAAGTCGACACATTTCTAGCTGCATAGACATATTCACGGGCCAAAAACGGTACGTGCAGTCCTGGAGGTTTTTCTCTCATTGCGGTTCCCGTTCCCCAAAAGGGATATTAGATATTACATAACGGTTACCTTATTTAATCCCTGACGTGAAGACAGCTCTAACAATGAAGTGGAGATATTTCTGTGCATACATCAGGGCTGAGTGAAATTTGCCATTGTTTTTATTGGAAGCGCATCTACCTCCATCCACGTTGCCATTTCATCCAATAAATAATCAAAGCATAAATCGCTTCTCATATCATTTGAGAAGCGATCAAATGATAAGTCTGATGCACACTGCTAGTTGGGGTGATTTTGGCATCCTCGGGGAATCTTTATTTTCCTTTGGCTAACTGCGATTCAAAAAGGAGCACCACCCTCTGCCAGGGGTGATAGGAAAATAAAGAATGTAACCATATGAACAAGTTTTATTTATTGACCTGAAGTTATGTCACGTAAGCTGACACACCATCAAAGACTCCCCGTGCAATGCCGAACTTTACAGTTTCAAAGTTTGTCATCCACTGTGCCACGGCACTCACACCTCATGTCATTGTTCAAGGTTCACTTGTTAGTTTCTTTCAGAAGGACATTTAGAATAATTTTATTACACTTAGTAGCGTGTTTGAAACAAGTCTAAATCTACGTCATTAAATCTCATCGAAACGATAATAAACCCAAAGCAACCCTTTCAAGTTAACGTTTGAGCTAAACACTAACAAATGTTATGACACGTGTAAAAATAAACACAGTTCAATAATCTTACAGATAACAAGAGAAGGTGATACTAAATTCATCCGAGCAGCGGCGTGTGTGACGCTCGGTAGTAGAAAACATGAAGACAAAAAAAAAACTACGTTGTAACTTGAAAAACTCATGCGGCGGGAGGCTCATAATATATTCGTATACTTGGAAAGAAACTTTACGACAAACAACTGGGAGCAAAAACAATGCATATTATTTGGAGAGCTAAATACTGCACATTCAGGACGTGTCGAATACATCCAAATAAGAAGAAAAATATACACTTGCCAACCTGGATGAAATAAAAGTTCAACCAATAAAACAGAGGCAGGCCGCAGTCCTACTTCCAGTATGGCCCCAACAAAACGAATACTTTGCATTTTGTGCCAGAGGAGCGCCTGCGCTTGAGGATGGCGGCTCCGAATACTGATGGCAATGTTTTAATGTGCGAGGATTTTATTTAAACAATAATTAACACTTCAATAGAACTGTCATAAACAGTAAACACATGTTTGCGTGAATCAAAGAGAAGCTAAAAAAACCCAAAAAAAAAAACCACCTCCTTTGTTTAAGCGACGGTGCTCCAAGCTGTGGGAGAAAACCTTTGTCGATCGACCTTTACCAGCGTGTGTGTACGTTTAACAGGACAGAATGTACTCGACGGTTTTGATGTATTGCGGATGTCTCGGGTTTTGGAGCTCCACCCAAAGTGTCTTCCACGGCTCCGCTGCACCGGAGCCAATTCTCAAGGCCTTGAGTGCATTCACAGCTGGCTATCGGCTTTCCAGCTTTTTGCTGGCTTGTAAAGTTCCCGCTAACAACAAGCAGATCTCTTGTTCCGGGTCTTCGGAGCACCGGGGAACAGGGACAACCATGTCCCGTGGGAGTCTGCTGACGCAAGTCTCCCGGTGAGTTTCAAAGGGGAAGATGGAAGCAGCGCAAGGCTGACTTATGAAGCACTTGCCAAATTGATAACAGCCAGCGCCGAGCATGTGTTGCTCATTATTTTCATCTGCTTTGGCGAAGATGAATCGAGGATAGCGCGTTGTTTGCCGCTAACAAGGCAGAGCACCTACGCCAGAGAGCAGCGACTCAAGGGTGTGGTGTGGAATAAGACGGAAAATGTGCTGAGTGGATACGAACTGGAGCAGACCGGCGTTGTCCTTCACACAGCTGGTCTGCATTTTGCTACGTGTTATGAGAACTGGGCGGACCAGAAAGTAAAGATTTTATTGTGGTCTTTCAAGATGACTCATTAAGTGTTGGTGGCCCGTTTGGGGTTTCACGGCTCATTCTTGGTGGTTATGCTGCTTGAGCTGAATATCGGGAACGGTGGATGGATTGAACGGTGGCACAAAAGAAGGGCCAATTATCCGTCACCTTTTTGATCCCACTTAACCCTGTTAGGATTGCAAGTGGAGCCGACCGCAGCTGACTTTGGGAGAGAGGCGGTGTACGCTGAACCTATACGACTTGTTTGTAAGAAAAATTTCGGGAGTCGCGTGGCTAAAGATAATATTCCAACGCCAAACGATAAACTATAAGCTTTCCGTTCCATTGCGAATCACACAACAAAGCAGCACATCTGTAAAGCTTGTCCCGGTTGCTTCTTTCAGTGCGCGAAAAGAGTTGAGAGTTTTGGCAGGACAGCTCTGGAGGGTTTTTGTTGAAATGGATGACATCGAGATGACCGGAAGAATCCGGTGGTTGCACCTTCTCGGCAGCACGCGCGTACCAGCACAGATTTTGATTGGGTGGAATGTCGGCGCCATTTGACTGTCGGTGCTGGACAGCCCCGGGGGCGCTTGTGTTTTTTGCGCCTGTAATGGGCAGCATTTTTCACAGTCCCTTTTTGTTCAGCGGAGATGACGGCGCTGTTGGACAGTCTGCGTTGGTGCGGCTGGATGGATGGCTTGCGGAGCGCAGATGCGTATTTGGAGCTGAAAGCCGCCGCTTGGAATTGATGCGGATTTACATGGGCCAGGAGAAGTGAACCAATCTCTTTTTTCGTCAATGGACGCAACAGATTCTCATTTACTTAAGAACTTAAAAGTGGTTAAGATTGCATGACTGTCCGTGCTTTTATGTGTTGTGTTATTTTACTTTATGTTAACTGTTTTGTAAAGTGCTTTGTTCCAGCTGCAGCTGTTGTGAAAGCACTGTATGAATCAGGATAGTTCATTTTTCTGAAACATTTATTTTGTGCATGCAATACTTCGTTTTCTTTTTCTACCTTCCATCCCCACTCCCCCGTCCCTTCAATTTTGCTGCTGTAGATTGCAAGTTTCTCCATTGTGGGACAAATAAAGGTTTTCTTATTTCTTACGATGTATTGTATTGTATTGTATTGTATAAATGTTACTTAAGGAAACACCATTGCCATTTAATTGTAATCGATCGTTAAAAAAACACGCAGTGGACAGAAAGGAATGGCACACGAACACAGACGTTCAAAAAATGGTGACTATTAAATCATGACTCAGAAAACCACAAGTAAATCTGAGTCGTGTCAAGACGGCAAGAAAAGGTCAAGAGTCAAAAATCATATTGATGTATTACAGGAGGGTTGATTCATTCGACCTGCACTGGAGGTGAGCTCATGGAGTCTGGGAAGTCGTAACAGTGAGTCATATGTGGATTTTACCATGGAACATTCGCAGATCGTTATTCTAGCCACATACAGCTGCTTTTCTCGACACATATCATATATGTGGGCATATCTGATACGTGCAGGAGTAGCATTTTCCAGTGCCATTGTGGGTGTGATAGTAACACACACTGGAGGGATTAGGCCCATGTTGTTGGTTTGGTGGTCATGGTAACAATATATGTAACTTAAATTGGAAACCGCTCCTCATATGCTCCAGAAACTTGGATCCATGGGGTGAGACAATCGAGTATACCATCAATCAGGACCAGCAGTTGGTAGCTAGCGTCAACGCCATTTTCGGAAAGGGCCATCAGAGGATGCACTTTAACCTCAAAAAGTTTGAAAAAACAGCCGAAAGAGATGGTGATTAGGTCTACGACGCATGACATGAACTGAGGTGCGAATTGGACCATTGAAAACAAATGTCACGCGTAGTCGTGTCACGGGAAGGTTGGGATGGCAAAGGGCGGTATGACAAATACAAATGTTTGCTTTTGCGTTTGCCGTCTTCATTTGACATCAGATACGTCGACCTCCTTTCATCAGATCACATTCAAAATGAAGAGTGCGTGTTGTCAGTTGCGGGGCGATAACTCTAGAATATAGTGTCCCCCCGCCCCGGGGGCTGTGGCCCAATGACTGAAATCTGTGAAAAGGCTTTTGCCTCGTTTGCAAAAAATGATGGAAAAGGGAGCCACAATGGTAATTCATGTTCCTGTCCATCCAACAAATCCCCCCTCCCTTAAAAAAGACAGAAACATTAAAAAAATCGAAGAAAATTTCAGCATGAAATGTCGTCTGAGATCTTGAGGCGTAGAGCGTCACGATACAGTTTTGGGTGGCTTTCACGCTGATTTCATGAACAACTCGGAATCCTTCACAATGTCAGTATTTGAGCACATGTGCTTTTTATTCAGGACTGATTTACGTGCATATTAAAAGTCAAGTTCAGCATTTGGACCAGAGGAGCATCCAAGAACACGGTTGGGGGTCATTCATTTTGACATTGTGAACAAAAGACACGTCGACCTGCTTGGTGAAATGTTTACAGTTTATTAGAAACAAACCCAAGAGAATGATCACAAACGATGAATGAAGCCTTGTTTCATGGGGTTACTGAGGACTGCTTCCACTTGAAAACAAACAAAGTGGGCTCCTAACTTGCATTTGCTGATTGCAAACAGACGCTGTCCGAACTTGAACTGCAGCACCATCGAAACTCTCAGATGTTTTAACTTTTCAATGATGACATTTTAGCAAATGATGAAACACAAAATCGTTAAACTTGTTTGAAAAGACAGCATGCTTATGAAGTAAACAAACAAACAAAAAAACCCTCAACTAAACATAATCAGTCGCTTTGGATATTGTACAGCTGTCATGGCTCGGTGGTAGATTGGTTAGCACGTCCGCCTCACAGTGTGGAGGTGCGGGGTTAGATTCCGCATCTGGCCTTCCTGTATGGGGTTTGCATGTTCTCCCCGTGCCTGCATGGGTTTTCTCCGGGTACTCCGGTTTCCTACCACATTCCACAAACATGCATGGCAGGGTAATGGAGCACTCAAAATTGTCCCGAGGTGTTATTGTGAGTGCGAATGATTTTTTTCATCTATGCGTGCCTTGCGATTGGCTGGCAACCATTTCAGGGTATCTCCCGCATACTGACCGAAGACAGCTGGGATAGGCTGCGGCACGCCCCGCGACCCTTGTGAGTCTTAAGCGGATTAGAAAAGGGATGGACAGCTGAACGGCAGCTGAAAATGGAAAATGAATCGTGTGTCCCACTCCCAAGGCAGTAGATTGGAAGAAATCTCGATAGCACCTATAAGAGGCTGAACGTGAGGAACGGGCAAGAAAAGATTTCCACTCCTCAGATTGGACGGCCAATTACTCACCGCACAGAATGAACAAAACAGGACATGCCATTTTTACACACTGCATATTATAAGGTTATGGCATTGCATCCACTCACACAGCAGGATTTTGACTGACATATGAATGGAAATGAATCAATCGTTGAGCAAGATTACAAAGTAGTTCTGTGAGCAGGCGTATTTATTTATTGATTTATTTTATTCCAGAGTGCGTTAATATACCAAAATACATATTGTGCATAAGAATGCATAATGCCTCATGCTGATTATTTGATCAAATATTGTTAAATGAAGTATCGGTAATCAAAATATGACAAGCAGCTCTCAATATGATGTCACATTTTTCTCG
The DNA here is from genome assembly GCA_901007745.1 of Hippocampus kuda. Taxonomy (NCBI): domain Eukaryota; kingdom Metazoa; phylum Chordata; class Actinopteri; order Syngnathiformes; family Syngnathidae; genus Hippocampus; species Hippocampus kuda. The sequence continues at coordinate 6,308 of CAAKHF010012049.1, forward strand.
ACTCCTCTGTAAATTACAACCAAAATAACCGAGATTGGAAAATCAATCCCTTTCAGGCGAGGTTATTTCAAAGTGATCAATATGTGACGACAGAATGTTGGACCAAACGTGTCTCGAGTCGGGGCCACTATTTGACGAAACGTGGTTCATTATGATTTGACATCTGCATGTGTCCTTAAAAATGGCATTTCTGTGCATGAAAACTGCATGCAAACTCAGTTTTTCCACTGGAGCCAAAGAACTTCAAAGAAGAGTCATCACACACACCCCCGAAAGCATCATGGGAATTCCAACTCGACAACTCTTTGGAAAAAAAAAACAACAACAACAAAAAAACCCGTAATAATGGGCGCCCCTCCGATTGGTGATCGGCGATTGGTCACGTCTGCGTCGCAGACAATGCTGACTTGAAGGCTTTTATGGAGAAAGCAGGCTGCGATGCAAAGAACCGTGTTGCCCCCCAACTCTTCCACTGACTGGCACGCAGTCTCCGCTCACAGAGGATCCTTTGTGCGATAGGCGGCAGAGTGAAAGCGAGAGAAAATGAGGGTGGAATGGATTAGTCTGAACCTTTTCTTCTCTTCAATCGTAATGCGGGACCCATGTTTGGCAGGAAATAATTGAATGAAGTAATGGTTGTAAACTGGGGTTTATTCATTGGAGTGGGGGGGCGGGGGCGGGGGTTGATGAAGCTCATGTAATGACTCAGGAGGGAAATGAGGAAAATAATAATAAAGATTTTTTCCATTATATATGTGCGGGCGGGGAAAAAATATCCATTCGTCGAGTCACCGCGCAACAAATTTCAAGCGACAAAACTTGGATGAGGCAAGTCGAACCATACGATTGTCTCGGTCAAAACATAATTTGGAGTGCTAATAAAATTATTTTTCATTCATCATCACACTAAAAAAAGTGTTCTACATAAATAGAACGTCAACACTAACAGTTATGAGTACCGAAGGTATTTTGAGGCCATCTCCCAACCCTAATTCAATAATATGCTTATTTTTGGTGACTGTAGGGGTGTACAAGAGGCCTTTCTCATCTTTAGACTCTTACGTGTAACAAAATCTGGTGACCGCGTTCTTAGATCCAGCTGCGGTGCAGGTCCACACGACTGCACTTTACAACCACAAAAATAAACAATCTTGTTGAACGAGTAGCACTCGGACGGCGTCAAAAGTGACTCTTTATTAGCTTTGGAAAGTGATCTTTCATGCAGCTCTTGTACTTAGAAATAACAACATGATGGGTAAATGTCAATCACCGATCTTGCGTGTTCATTAATATCATATCTGCAGTTTATGAAAGAGTTTTCAAATGTTGTATTCAAAGAGCGGCCCAATCACCACCATGTCCACTTCCCAGACAAGCTTATTCTCACTGTGGATTCTTTTCTCTCTCATGCAAATGGAGGTGCCTGAAAGGGGGGGGGGCATTCTAACGCACCAGCAGGAAGTTCAACCCCAGGTCCCAAACAAGGTGACGGCGTTGTGGTACGATACCCAGCTGTTGCCGTTTTTGTTTGTTTTTTTCACTGGGGTCCACTCGTCAAGAAACACATTTGAATGCAGGTCTAGACCACCAAGGGGGTAGGACTAGATAAGTTTTTTACTTCTTCCTACTCCCTTGAACATAATAATTGTGCTGAATGATGACTGATTTCTCTTTCCTTTTTACTATTTTACTTACCTTACTTTCTGTCAAATTATTACTGTATATGTTTTATGTTCAATAAACAAACGAAACAAAATGAAATGAAACGAAACCCTCCATCCATCCATTTTCCGATCCGCATATCCTCACAAGGGTCGCGGGGGGAGCTGTAGCCCATTCTAGCCGTAGGGACACCCTGAACCGGTTACCGGCCAATCGCAGGGCACACACAGACGAACAACGATCCGCGCTCAAATTCACACCTCGGGACAATTTAAAGCGCTCCATTACCCTGCCATGCATGTTTTTGGAATGCGGGAGGAAACCGGAGTACCCGGAGAAAACCCACGCAGGCCCGGGGAGAATATGCAAACTCCACACAGGGAAGCAGGAGCTGGAATTGAATGGAGCACCAACCACCACAGAGAACAGTTGACTGTATTTTCACTCGCAAGCCACGTGTGGATACTTAACTTTCGATCGTTATGATTTTTGTTCAGTTTACATTTGGTTTTGTTTCCTTATGTTCCTTGTTTTTTTTGTCTCCACCTGTTCTTGTCACGCGGGTCCCTTGTGTTAACCAATCAGGTTCCTCAAGCCTTTGTCTCTTGTCCAGGTGTTTCTCGTTGTCTCGTCACTTTGTATTTATTTCTTCAGGTTCTTTCAGTCTCTCATCATCTGTCATTGTGCTCTTGCCATGTTGTTTGTTTCTGTCATAGGCTTTTTGTTTGTTTGTTACTTTGACTTCATGGGTTTTTTCAGGACTTTGTTCGTGTATTTGAGGGTTTTTTTTTTTTCAGTGTACTCCTGCAAGCATTTTTGTGTTAATATATTTTGTTCAGTCTTCGCTGCTCCTCCTGCCTCCCTGCTTGTTTTGGTCCACTACCATTACGCAACAACACGACAAGGATACAGTTGAGCAGACAAATCCAAGAGAGTTAATTTGAACAGCAGCAGCCAAACATGCACTTTGGGGAGTGACGCGGGGGGGTTATACGAGTCCACAGTGTAGTGTTATCCCCGCTCAAATGCGATTCTTTTCGATCCAACCTTCTCAAGCCTTTCTCTCTCCCGGTCATCATAAAAGTCACGTCCTTTGCAAGTCACATAAATATCCTTAAACAAACCGTAAATGGAAAAAAAAATACACCAACCCCTTTGGAACATCGAATTATGCTAAAAAGAAGGGGGTCTGGACGGTGCATTCAGGGGTTATCATACACTTCAGCCTCCCTGATTAGGCCTATTCAGGGGTCCTAGAGGGGAGGGTCCGTCGGGAGGTTTAATCTCAGATTTAAGAGGAGCGATGTGGTTTTCGTCCTGGCTGTGGAACAATGGAATGGAATGGAACCCTTAGGATCAATTTGTGGAACTCAGAGTTCGAAGCAAACTTGGGGCATCAGCACTTCGCTGTTACGCTGCATGCAAATGCTGCCCCAAATGTTTTTAATTGCAGGTTCGAAAAATGTCGTTGTTCCCCCTGTGATTAAAGTCTTTTAGAGCATTTGATCGAAGCGATTTTTCCAAAATCCTGCGCTATCCTTTCTTTTGTAGCAATTTTAGTAAACTACTTTTTATGTCTCTCCTTTGCCGTTAATTTGCCTCAATTATTCATTTTTTTTTGTGATTCTTAATTCAAAAAGAATATTTGTGTGATTTGACTGGCAGCTGAATGCGGTGTAACGATTTTGACATGTCATTTTATTTACTTCAAATTGGGCAGGGTTGTTAACAAATTACCCCTGCATGAGCCACTTTTGATTTATTTTGGTCTTGAACTTAGTTTCACAGCCGTGGAACCCGTGCCGGTACATCCTGGACAGGTTGGAATGAATGAAATTCAATTTGTCCAGAATACAAGGAAACACGATGCATTGAGCGCCGTGTAAGCTAATCGAGGTCAGCGTAAGTGAAGGCATTTGACAACTCCGTCTCTTATCGTGTCATAAGGACAAACTGGAATTCATCCGAAATGTTATTAAAAGACTATGACGTGGCATCTTGAAATTCGATACTTTTTGACTCTCACTTTTAATGAGCTCCTAGTTCCGTGTAGCAGCAATGAGGTTCAGTTCCTTACATGTCTCACTTGAGATGTCTTTATCGTCTTTTCACTTTTTGGAGTGCCTTAACACCACACCAACGCATCAAAAGAATCAGTCCAAGACGTCTTACACACGCATGTGCAAGCGGCGTGCTTTGATGCAAGTGCACACAAACAGGTACACACACATGCACGCACAGCGTCTTCCGACAAGTTGGGAGGAGGTCAGCTTTACTCTCACGGCGTTCCTATTAACAATCTTTCATCGGCCTTGTTTAAGAAACCACATGCTTGCAGCTCAAGACCAGCGAAGCAAAGCAAACTGTCCAGCGAGGCGGCTATAGGATGGGGTGACCTCATGGAATTCTTGCAGATATCCCCAGTGTGCTATACACTATGTTTAAACTAACAACATGAATGTTTGCCCATGACTGTGATTGTTCCCGACCCTGGAATAGACTCTCAGAGTGGATGGCGGACTACCTAATAGGCAAGCATGCGCATTGACAACTGGACGTTAAACTTGATTGAATCTACGTTATCAATGACAACCTAGCCAACACTTCCAATCTAGTCGCATCAAATGGAGTCGAGGTTGGCCGACCCCTGACTCTGATTTGCTTTTGGACAAGTCTCAGATTAGCGCACGGGTGCTCAAACCCGGTCTTCAAGAGCCCCTATCCTGCCGCTTTGAGATGTTCCCCTCTTCCAACACATGTGATTCAAATGATCTGGATCGTTATCGGACGTCTGCAAAGCTTGCTGATGAGCTGATCATTTGAATTGGGTTGGAGGAGGGAGACATCTAAAACAGACTGGATAGGTTTCCTCCCACATTCTAAAAACATGCCTGACAGGCTGACTGAACACTCCAAATTGTCCCTCGGTGTGAGTGTGAGCGCGGATGTTGTTCGTCTCTGTGTGCCCTGCGATTGGCTGGCAACCGGTTCAGGGTGTCCCCCACCGACTGCCCAAAGATGGCTAGGATAGGCTCCGGCAACCCCCGCGACCCTTGTGAGGATTAAGCGGATTTGAAAATGGATGGATGGACAGCATTCTATGACGACATCCTGCAGAAATCTAGACAATCTCGCTTCCTCTCATATCTATCGTGAGCTGTTGTATTGTCCTGAACTGTACTGTATAAAAATCCGATTTTCAACGTGTGCTTATTTTTCACAACCAGTTCTGTCAGTTCTGACCCTACTGTGTTGTTCACATTAAACGGGGCCAACGTTTTAAATAAATCGGTAAAAGCATGAAAAAAAAAAGCCCCGTGACTGAAAGAGTAATGCTTCACACTGTTTCAAATGATAGTTTTCCAGCCTTTTTTCCACCCCCGTCTACTGTCGCCGTGACGAGCTGGGAAGTTTCGGTGCAAGGCACGGCATGCAGACTGAGTACGTGTATCTTTGCTTGACCACTGTGCTCAGCGGTGCTTTTCAAATTTGGAGTGACTGTTCAGTCAGATCCGAGTCTGTGGGTATTTTTGGGGGGGGGTGGTGGGTGGGGAGGGACTGTTAGGAAAGAGGTTGCATCATTCAAAGATAACCATTTTTTTTAAAGTGATTTACATTAATGGAGATACATTCAGAAACATCAAAATGTATACGGAAGAAAGGATTTGAGGACTAATAAACTACTTAATGCACCTCCCCTCCCATACACACACACACACACATATGCAAATATGTGAATTGGGAGCATCCTGAAAACAAGAAAAAATATCAAAATGGGGCAA
>CAAKHF010012050.1:0-13649 GCA_901007745.1 Hippocampus kuda
TGTCGGCGCCATTTGACTGTCGTTGCTGGACAGTCCCGGGGCGCTTGTGTCTTGCGCCTGTAATGGGCAGCATTTTTCACAGCCCCGCCTTGTTCAGCGGAGAGGTCGGTGCTGTTGAACGGTCTGCGGCTGGATGGATGTAAGGCTTGAGGAGCCGACGATGAGAAGAAAGGAGCGTTAGCGCGGAGCGCCGATGCGGATGTGGAACTGGGAGTCGCGGCTTGGAGTTTGAAGTGGATTTACATGGGACAGGAGAAGTGAACTAATCTCTTTTCGTCAATGGACGCTAAAGCTTCGTGTTTGCTTTCAAAAACTTAGCTTGTAGCAGATGTGTGCACATTTTTCAGCATGACGTCTCTGATCCACTGGTGAAAGGACACTTTGATCCTCTCCTCTTTCATCTATAACTGCTTCAGACAACAAAGTGTATGCAGAAAAGTGGTGAAGATTGCACGACTGTCTGTGTCCTATGTGTTGTGTTGTGTTATTTTTGTTATTTTGACTTCAAAATGGCGCCGCGTGAGTGGCTGCCTTTCCAGCAGCTCCTATATTTTGTTGTTCTACTTCTTCCTTTCATAACTTTGCTGCTGTGAATTAGGAATTTCTCCATTGCGAGACTAATAAAGGTTTTCTTATTCTTATTCTTATTATTCTTATTTAATTAATTGTAGCATTCTAAACCATCGTTGGGGAAACTTAAGTGCCTGAGGGCCACGTTTGATTTTTACAAGAGGGAAATGGAGCAAGTCGTTTGTAGAATTCATTAACCAACTAATAAATGCGTTGGATTCAACCAATTTTCGCACAGCGTTTGCGATTGTTTTCACTTTTATTGATTCAAGCAACCGCTTGATTAAAAACTAGTTACAAGTATTTTGACAGTTTCCCCCCTCGCAGACAAGCTCCGATAGGATTTTGATATTTTCATGGGTGTAAACAATGACGTCACATTTAGTCATTGATCGAGCGGACGCAGCCCGGCTATTCCGATTACTCTACATGAAATCTGTCCCGATTGGCAAAGGGAATGTCGGAAATGTGAAATTCCGTTCGGATCAGGCCTTTTATTCCAATTTTTAGGTGTTTATATGAAGCGTTTTCATTCCGTTTGCTCATTGAGTTTCATTCGAATCAGATTATAAGTCTAAACCTGTTTTTTATGTCTTCCCTGATTTGTACTCTCGAACCCATGACACAATTAGCCAAAAGCTTGGAATGTGACTTTAGTAAAGCTAATTTACATGTCCGTGCCTGCACGTTTGTTTTACTGGAGCATCTTTCAGTGAGGACGATTCTCGTGACATGCACGGCCCACAGTGGAGGCAGGGCATCCTATCTCGACAACGCCAGCCGTCCTGGGTGGGGGGCACGGCCTTTGTCGTATCGGCCGCTATCAGCCTTATCTTCAATGTTGTGAATGAAATGCTGCCCGTGCCGTTGGCGTTCCATTATAAAGCCATTAGTCGACTCAACTATGGAGGCACTGTAACATTGTAACTGTCTGGCTTTCCGAAGATAATGAAGTATATTTTCTCCTAAGAGAGTACGATGCAGGGGAGCCGCCATCTTCTCTCCCGAGCCTCCTCTCCCTCATTTCTCTTCCTCCAGAGGGAGTCTCTTTGGCCGACTCTCGGCCTCAGCCATCCATAATGCATGAAACCATACACAATCTGCTCAGCCTCGTCTATCATTTACAGCGCATCAATAATGGAATCTGGGCCTTTTGCCTCCCTTTCAATAGGCCTTCGCTATGAAAGCGCTTCTCTTTGTGAAGACGACTTTGCCGGATGGGCTCTTTTATGGATGCGTTCTACCTCTGCTTGAATACACCTGTGGAACGTTTCAACGGTTTGATCCGTTCGCTCACTAGCGGAGGGCAATGCTTTGCTGAAACGCTCGTCATGAGGTGTTAAGGCCCCCCGGCCCTGTCGAGTTAGCGTCCACTCTCGCGCCGGTTCACGATTTACACAATTCTATACTGTCTACTGCGCCCACCTCCCATGACCAAGCACCGACGGCTTTGTGCCGATGTAAGATCCATCCAGAACCTTCCCCCGTTGTGCTCTGTCATAACCGCTGCCCTGTTACATAGACCACAGGACTTTTCTTCTCTTCCCGGCCCCTGGCGCTGACTCACTGCTTCCAGGATGAGGTCAGCAAGCGCCGCCATGGTCCACCAGAGCATACGATCCAGCAGACGGAAGGAATACGTCCCAGGGTGGGAGTGGATTATTGCCCCCCCAGATATTGAATGCTAAGAAGCGACGGGGTGGGTGAGAAGATCCGAACACGTGATGTTGGCCAGCCGCACGAACCATAATCATCCAGCCTACAGATGTCCGCTCCCCTTAACACGACATGTTGCACTGACAGCTTTTGTTCGTTTGTGTTGCCGTCATCGATTGTCGCTGAGAAGGCATTACGGTGGCTGAAAGCGCTCGTATTGACACAGGGCGAGTTTACACAAAAGCTTCTTGAAGCCATTAGCCCTCTTGTTCCTTCAACTTGAACAATGGCCACCGTTGTTCACTCTAAAGGGTTCGAAAGACTAATGGCGCTGTAAACGATCAAGGACCGCCGTATGACTATATACTGTGATGTCTATTTTTAACAAAGGAAAATAAATTGTTAAATACAAAAACACTGAATGAAACGAAAAAATTCCCGAATGTGGCTTACAACACCAAGCCAAAAAAAAAAAAAAAAAAATCGACCAAGCAGTGTCTCGTTAAACAAACAAACAAGGACACTTGTCGAGTTTGCTCGTAACCCAAAACACTCATATCTCAACGTGTTTAGAATATAAATAGCACTCCACAGTATTGCACTTTATAAAAAAAAAACATGCAGTAATTCAAAAGAATGTGACGAATGAAACGGTTTGTGCCTCATGAGTTCATGCTGAATTTCTCTTGTGTACACCTTGACCACAAGGGGGCAGTCATATTTACACGCATCAATACGCAAAGAAGTATGTTACAGCTGCTCAATAAGCTGTTGTAACGTGAGTCATTTTTCATGAAGGGTAAAGAATTAGTGTCTGTGAGGGTGGTCATATTCTCTGCAGATTTTGCTGCATCAATTGCGTTCAAATATCCGTTGCTGAAATGGTTCGAACACTGCAGCATTCATGCCTGTTTTGTTCTCTCCATGACAGCGTTTTGCATTGTTTGGTAGCATTAAGCTAGCAGACATTTGTGAGTTACGTGGGTTGGTTAATTACACGTAATAAGTCGGCTCGCCCAAAAGTTGAAGTCTCACTCTATTTTGAATATCTTTTAAGTGTACTTTATTCAAGTTTTTCCTTGAATAAAGCCCAGTTCAATGACTATTTGTATAAGATCTCTTAGTGTAAATCCTGTCCTGATGAAATCGCAGCCTGTCATGAGTCATTATCGACAAAGCTGTTCTGTCTGCCGCTCGGTCCCAAAGTTTACTGATTAAACAGGAGCTAAAATCTGGACTCCCGCATCGGTAGAAGCGTATGGAAATCTCGGGTATTTGATTTTCCTCACAGCAGTCGGGAGCGAGTGTGCATGAATGGTTTGCCTCAGCCTTAAATGATGTGACAAAATGACTGTGTCACATTTGATTTGGTGCGTTTGAAGGGTGCAAGGTGTGAAATCCACACCAATGCAAGTCAATCCTCATAAAGTCCTGCCGTGTGGCCAGAGAGAAGTGAGAGTGTTACAGTTTAAAACCTTTTTTTTTTTCTTTTGCTTTCTGTCTGTGCGGGTCTCTTTTTGTCCGCCGGCCGTGTTACCCAACATGTTTTCATGTCGGCCATTTGTTGAACTGGCTCTTTCTCTCTGTGTCACCCAAGGGACTTTCTTCCGCGAGGATCTGGCATTGTTACCCGCAGACCTCTCATTTTGCAGCTGGTCAACAATAAAGCCGGTGAGTGTGTCATGATGCAGTTTTCTCACTCCAGTGTAAGATCGTCACTGATCTACATCCTTGCTGCCATGTGGCCCCTCTGTACCACCATGCTGCAGGCTGCACTCGCTGCCCGTTGCCGTCATGCCGTCTTCATTTAATATTCCCTCTTCCTCCCACCCCTTTTGTCCTTTTGCCGTCCTCCAACCTGCGTGCGTAGAATATGCCGAGTTCCTTCACTGCAAGTCAAAGAAGTTTGTGGACTTTGAAGAGGTGCGTGCAGAAATCGAAGCGGAGACCGACAGGATAACTGGCTCCAACAAAGGCATCTCCAACATCCCTATCAACTTGAGGGTTTTCTCCCCGCATGGTAACGAATTACAATTAAACACATGCAATTGTTATACACATCAGCTGTACCTTTTGTTCATAAGCAAAGTCGCGGCGGAAATGAGCTTCCCACAGTTCGTTGTAACGAAGGCCTTTTCACTCTATATTTTCACTACTTATAGTAAAAATCTGGTCGTTATGATAAAGTTCACGTCATGAAGGTGTTTGTTGTAAGCAAAATCGGCAAATGGAAAATGAGTTACGTGAAATCAGGACTTTGAAATGTGAACGTTATATAGGGGTGGAAACGTAAACCGGGTACATTGAAAAGAGGTTCGACTGTACTGGTTTACCTTTAAGACGAAATTCTCAAATACAATGCAATGAATGGTTGGTTAACTCATTCACTCCCAAAGACGTTTTTAAACGTCTTTTCAGACTTGGTCCAGAATTGGCTGGTACTGAATGAATTAAATGCTTCTCAATACATGTCCTATGTATTATATTTTGAGGATTGATTTTTGCTCTCTACATTTTGCACCCAGCGAGATCATCGATGTCCTCATAGGGTAAAAAAAAAAAAAATCTTTATAACCTTTTATCCTCCTGACACAGTTTTGAACCTGACACTGATCGACCTTCCGGGAATGACCAAAGTTGCCGTGGGAGACCAGCCGGTAGACATCGAGCATCAGATCAGAGACATGCTGATGCAGTTCATCACGAAGGAAAGCTGTCTGATCCTGGCCGTCACGCCCGCCAACACCGACTTGGCCAACTCGGATGCCCTTAAAATCGCCAAGGAGGTGGACCCACAGGGTAAGCGCGCGGATTTCTGGTTTCTCGACTCAACCTGTTGTTTTGATCATAATTCTTGGGCTCCGTTTTGACATCTATCCTGTCAAATATGGCACCCGTGCAGGTTTACGCACCATTGGTGTCATCACAAAACTGGACCTGATGGATGAAGGGACGGATGCAAAGGATATCCTGGAAAATAAACTTTTGCCGCTACGGAGAGGTGAGGGAGGCGTTTGAATGCAGCACGATTGACGCTTGTTGGATGTATTGATTCGAAAGTGAGCGTTTCGTGTTTCCGCGCAGGCTACATTGGCGTGGTGAACCGCAGTCAGAAAGACATCGACGGCAAGAAGGACATTCGTGCTGCTCTGGCGGCCGAGAGGAAGTTCTTCCTGTCCCACCCCGCTTACAGACACATGGCAGAGCGGATGGGCACGCCGCATCTTCAAAAGGCTCTCAACCAGGTCTGCTCCTGTGTCTCTTTGAAAAAAAGAAACAAAAGCCCGTTTTGTGCTCTCAAATAAAATCCCCACCATTTCCCGCCTGCAGCAATTGACCAATCATATCAGGGACACACTTCCTGGTCTCCGCAGCAAGCTACAGAGTCAGATGCTGTCCTTGGAGAAAGAGGTGGAGGAGTACAAGAACTTCCGTCCGGATGACCCGACACGCAAGACCAAGGCTTTGTTGCAGTGAGTGCACTTCAAACGCACAGTCAACACGCCGCAAGGATGTTTTTTGAAATTCTTCCTCCTCTTCATCCTCCCCAGGATGGTGCAGCAATTCGGTGTGGACTTTGAGAAGTGCATCGAAGGCTCCGGAGACCAGGTGGACACCAACGAATTGTCCGGCGGTGCCAAGATCAACCGCATCTTCCACGAACGCTTCCCCTTTGAGCTAGTCAAGGTCGGTCATGTTGTGAGGACATAAATATCAAGTCATTCCCGAAGTGCGGTATCCACTTAATTCCAATTAATTTTTTTTTTTTTTTATAAATGTGAGGGACCTCACACATGGTGCAGAAAAATTCGTGTGTGGTGTACTCTAGATCACATCACACCAATATCAATGAATAGAATAAGCTAGGCTAACTGTGAACTGATCTGGTTTCTGCACTGCAATTGTAAACCCTTGTAATTGTCATTTTTATTGTGGTTAGTGACTTGTGAGGCGTGTTGAAATTACTCCATACAACCAGTTGCTCCTCGATTTGTCTGGCATGAGGGCACGCTTCAGGTTTTTTTGTTTTCCGAATTGGTTATTGTTCCGATTCACGTCACGCACACTCAAATCTTGTAGACATCCTCACTTTCCAATCTAGCTGTCCCATTCCTTTTGTCCATTGATCCGCTTTGTTGGCACAGTTATGTACAATTAAAATATTTGTTTGTTTTCCCACAGATTGTATTTGACGAGAAGGAGCTCCGGCGAGAAATCAGTCACGCAATCAAGAATGTCCATGGTGTGAGGCAAGTGATGCGCAACAGCTAACCTTTCTCGCTGTTCACGTTCACTTTGATGATTTTATAGTTACAGCAAATCATTCGTGGTTTGTAATCAAGCAGGGATGAATTTCAAACTCTCAAGAATTATATGTGAAGTATTGAAAATGTCTTCACTGTATCTCCGCACTGCAAGTCTGCCAGTTGCTTTTCCGCACCGAGGAATTCCGTTTTTGTTTTGTGTTACATTTGCCTTTTGTCTATATTTGTTGTGGCGTGCTTTAATTTCATGTTCTTCATGTAGTTTGTGTTTGAGCTTAATTGTCTCCCTTGGGAATTACTGTTGATCTGTTGCATCCATTTATTTTTATCCCCCATTTGGAATAATTTCATCTTTTGTGTGTAAGATCTGAACATGGGGGGGGGGGATATCTTCTCTAAATCTTAACTTCCCCACTAGCTTTAGGCCTGGGTGATATGGCCTTTTTTAAAACTTAACTCATTCACTCCCAAAGACGTTTTTAAACGTCTTTTCAGACTTGGTCCAGAATTGGCTGGTACTGAATGAGTTAAAAAAAAAATCTGATATGCAATCCTCATGTATTTATTTTCCCCATTCATAAAAAAAAAAAACAAAGGCCACTGATGTCATGCAAAAGCATGTTTTGCTTTTTCAACACGCCTTCTTCCTCTATTACCAACATACACTGTAATATCTTTACCAAGTCATTCCAGACAGAATATGTGTGAAATCCACTTCTAGGCCATAAATGGAAAACAATCGGCAGGCAACAAGTCCCCCGGTAACTACATGCCTTCTTGTGATGTGTGACAACACAATTCATTGTGTGCCAGTCATATTTTGGGACCGCCGTAAACAGAAGGGAGACAATCTCATAACTACACGCTGGCGGAAAAAAAATTGTAGAAACTCCTGTTGTCAGTGGTGGCGTTTAAATTGCTCACAGACGCTCTCATTTTCTCGTCCATTCGTCTGCATTTCATTCTATGGTGCACATGTGTGTTAACTGTCCCGTTGTGTCTGTGTACGCCTTTGCCTTGTCTCTCTATGCATCCTCAGAACGGGGCTGTTCACTCCAGACCTGGCGTTCGAGGTCATCGTGAAAAAGCAGATCGTTAAGCTGAAAACGCCCTGTCTCAAATGTATCGATCTGGTCATTCAGGAGCTCATCAACACGGTCAGGCAGTGCACCAACAAGGTACTGCGGGTGTCCAGCATTTCCCGACCTGGCTTGAGAACACAGGGCGAGCGGTGGGCCCCCGCGAGTGGGCGGGTACCCGTGACGTGAGCCCTGTGTTCAGGCGGCGCCGTCTTGTTGTGGAGTGTTGTGACGGGTGACGTGTCGTCGGGTTATGAGATGTCTCGGGCCCTCGTCTGGGCATCTCTGTTCTTTTCCCGGACAAGCCGCAGGTCGTACAGCTCAGAACTCCCGCAAAGTGGTGCTTTGCAGATGTAATTCGGCCCTTGAGTTGGCGTTGCCATCCGTTGATAAAGTGTGAAAACCTTTGGCTTGTACCTTTCTCTTGCCTGTTTCTTCTAGTCACCAACGTGAAACGACTAACTGAACGCAGACCCTTTCTTCTCTCTCCTTGTCTCCTTTTTTCTTCCTTCCCCTTTCCTTCCTTATTCTTTCTCCGTCTGCCACACAACCAAACGCGCTCTTCTAACCTTGCGGCCCCCCCTCCACCACCCCCTCCAGAACGGGGCTGTTCACCCCCGACCTGGCTTTCGAGGCGATTGTCAAAAAGCTGATCCTCAAACTCAAAGAGCCCAGCCTCAAATGCGTGGACCTGGTGGTGTCCGAACTCACCGCCCTGGCCATGAAGTGTGCTGTTAAGGTAACCGCGGGACTCGCCCGGTGAGAGATTGGCATGGAAATCATAGCGATCCCTCTCATCTCGAGTCGGCTTCACACCTTTACTTCCTTGTGTGACCTGGCCCGACCCTCCTGCCATTTGTGTTCCCGTTTTGTCATCAGAGTACATCAGAGATTTTAAGCGCAATTTAAAATTTCCCCTGTGGGCCACTTCCATGAAGTCGTCGGTAGATGATTGAAGTGTCATTTCCCCACCGCCTCCGCATTTGCTTTTCTTCCTCTTTCCTCCATGTCCAAATTCCAACCCGGCCCACCTGGCTACACTTCCCCACTGAGCCTCGCTGGCGGACTGACGTTCAGAAGAACTTGGAGTGATGCGGTGAGGGTGGGATATTGCTGTGAAAGGGCCCTGAAGGCGCTGTGGATTGAGTTGCCATAGCAACAGTGCTCCACTGCCCCCATGTGGACAGAGGACCGTCCGCGCCATCCCGCCTATGCTTTTTCAGATTCTGCCACTTTGCCTTCTCATCCGGCCTTTCAAAACGTGTACCGTCAGCCAGAGATGACGATTTTATTTTATTTTAGTTTTGGGCTTCTTAAAATCCAATTTTTCGAAACGCAAATTTTCGTCTGGCTGACGGTAAACTCTGCACTTCCTCGTTCGAAGAGATGTCTGCTGTGTATTGTGTGTTTTCGAAAGCGTGTCGCCCTGAAATGGCACTTGACCGTCTCCTTCCCTTTTCTTTGTTCTCATCTTTATTATTCTCACTTCTCACTCCTGTCCTCTCTCTATGGGTAAGTCCAACTAGGTTCAAACTTGCATGTCTACACAAGTGGGGTTTTTTTTTGTTTGTTTGTTTTTTGTTTTTTTTTTTAATCGAGCGCTGTCTTGTCTTCCAGCTCAATTCCTACCCAAGACTGCGAGAGGAGACCGAAAGGATCGTGACCACTCACATCAGAGAAAGGGAAGGAAAAAGCAAAGACCAGGTGAGGCCGGATGATGAGCTCTCTGATATTGATTTTGGTCTATAAAAAAAATGCCAACCTCACCCATTTTGAATAGTTTGTTTCGACACGTGTGACACTTGTGACGTTTAATTTTTTGGTGACTGTGACAAATTGACAGCCCGTCTCTAGTAATCGGGTTTAATTGCGACCCCCGCTGTCCTCTTTGTGATTTTCTGCTTCATATGAAGGTTCTGCTGCTGATTGACATTGAGCTGTCCTACATCAACACCAACCACGAGGACTTCATTGGCTTTGCTAAGTATGCACCTCCATCCTTTCCCTCCCTCCTGCTCTTCTTCCCTTCCTCCCTCCTCCTCGCCTGACTTACAGCTTGTTTTTTTCGGTGGCTCAACGCCCCAGTCCAGAGAGTTTATTAAGTGCTCGTCTTACTTGCAAAAGGAAGATGGCCGTCATCATCATCAAACAGTTTTGTCGAACGTGTCATTTTACACATTGAAAAAGTTGCAACTACATAAGTTGCATGGAAGCTCTAATGCATCCGTGCACGAACACGCCAGCCTGGAATAGAAAAGCAATGAAGCGGCACTGTTGTCTCTTCAATCAAATGCGCAAGCAAAAGCCTTTCTTAGGCTTCTTGAATGAGAGGTATGAGCATGTCGGCATGTGAAAGCTGCCTCGTGACGTTCTATCCAGCTGTTGAAATGACCCATGTTAACATCTCCAGTCGGTAGAAGCTCATTTTCTTGAACCGGAACAGTACCGCGGTCATACTAAACCATCATCTTTACGTTCATATATCTCGATTGTGAATTGGTGATTGTTGTTCCTTTCTTTGCGTTTCAGAATCGGTAAACCTTTCCCATTTCTGCGTCTTTTGTAGTCTCATTTTAAGTGTAACTTTCTGCGCCTTTTGTAGTCTCATTTTAAGTGTAACTTTCTGCGTTAAAAATAATTCCTCCACCGCTTCGCGGGTCGGTGCTTCCGCTTTAAATCACATCTTTACAATTTTTTTTTTTCTGCTCACTGAATGAAGGACTTGAACTATATAGTCATACAGGCGTTTTCCCACCCATGTTTATCGCAGTTTTGCAAGGTTTCGAACAGGGGTAGGGAACTCCGGCGGGGATATGGCTCTCGAGGAACCGGAGTTCTCTACCCCTGGTTCAGAACATCGCCTATTGCAAAAAGTGGACTTTGAATTTCACACTCGTTGGGCTTGAATTATTTTCATGACGTCATGATTTATTGAATATCTGCAGTACGGCTCTTTACACAATCAACCGATCATCATTCCCAAATTAACCACACAAAGTTCAGGATTAACAAATTAAACTCAGTCTGCCCGGCAACAAATTGCTGACTTTTAAAAAAAAAAAAAAAATTAATTTTGCAATTTCAAGGAAAATCTCGTGTTTGACTGCACGTGCTCGGTATAACGGTAGATGGTCGACACATCTGCTCGGTGTGTGTGTGGGTGTGTGTGTTTTGTGGCGTGGCTGACAAAACAAGTCAGTGCAAATCCTCGGTGCATCGCATCTGCATGGCGAGTGGATTCCCCTCTATAATGCGTCAGAGCTCAGCCGGGGCTCTTTAACGGTTCTTATGACATCACTTTCAGTCTTGACTACAGAAGGCTGGATGATGGTAGCCCCCCAGGGTACAGCAACAACAGGTGGGATGTAGGGGTGTGTATACATACATACCTGTGTGTGTGTGTGTGTGTGTGTGTGTGTCTTTGTGAAACAGAGAGAGAAGCAGAGAGATTTCTTACTCTCCAACCAGGCTGTAAAATATTCTGTGGTTACAGCAACAACAACAAAAAAAAAAATGGGGTGTGGCATCGGCGTTCTTTGAGTTCCGTTGTATTTTTCAAACCTCTCCGCCTCGCTGTCGGCGCTCATTGTCTGGTCTGTTTCTCTTTGTGTGATGACAGCGCGCAGCAGAGGAATACGGCGGCCAACAAGAAGCGGGCCATTCCCAACCAGGTAGGTTCCATCCGATGCCGTTGGCCTTTTCACAACTGTCAAACTTAATCCCTCCTGACGGACGTCTCCCATTAGCGAGCCTATTAATAACGCCCGTGTGAAGCGCTGATTTGAGGCCGTGGCTTTTTAATCCACCCCGACCAACGTAGCTGCCAATAAGATCCACCCGGTTTGTTGATTTAACCGCAGGATGCGCTTATTGTTTCGACTCATCTAGCCAGACGTGTGCGATTTCAATCCGCTGTTGTTCAAGACGCGATACGCTGACATTTAGTCAACCCCCCCCAAGCCTCCGTCTCCTTGCTTTGCTGCAGGCCCCCCCCCCTCAGTTTGCAACTACGTTTGCATGTGAGTGCCTGGCATTGTTCTTCGGCTACAATTAAGCATTTAATGCCCTAATTGTAACTTTTTGTGTTCCGTACATTAACTCCATTAACTCTCCGGTGGCTGTTGTATTGAAATTGAGAGCGTGCATGAACCTGGCGCATGTCACCCTGCGCTGTAAACTTTGACCGACCCAAATTGTGATTTGAGGTGAAGTCATTTCTAATTGCATGTAACTCTCTCGTGCTCTGTCTCTCCCTTGTCTCATGGATTCCCTCCCCCCTTTCCCCTCCCAATTCCTCCTCTCTCCCACTCCTCCTGTGCACCCTTCTTCCTTCACACCTGCCTGCTTTCTCACTTCTTCCGACTGTGGTTTTACGCTACCCTCCCTCCTTTTTTTTTTTTAAATTTGCTTGAATCCCCCCTCCCTTCCCCTCCCCCTTATTACCACAGGGTGAAATTCTGGTAAGTACCCACTGATAGAAGCCGCACCTTGCCAGGCAAGGCAGCAGAGGTAAGGCCGAGCAGCAGAACCAAGGCGGTCGTGTACTGGCCGAGTCGGGAGACAAGCAAAAGTCGTTGCCCTCACCGTACTGAGTTGTTTTACCCCCTCAACAGCTGGGCGTTTTTGGCGAGGTCCTGGAGGAGAAGGTAGAGTCTCCAGATTGATTGCGGGCCTCCCAGTGCCTTGCCAGTTACCAGTAATTTGGAGCTGCCGGGTGCAATCACGGTGAATTCTTTTATAACAAGACAGTAATTGTCTGCAATTCTCTCCACGCCACTAACATTTTGAACGCACAACGGCACACACTCGGAGATGCCGTAGACGGCGCCGGTTCTTGTTGTCTTCGGGCTCTCGCCTCTGCTGCCACCTCGTTCTCGGCGGACCCCAAAAAGTCTGCCCGGTCTCGTCCTAGACTTCAGTAGGGAGTCGAGGCCAATCAACAACACACACTCGTCATGTCTCATCCGTGCATGTCAGCTTAACATTTGACCTAATTTATGCCATTAAAAAAAATGACTGCCAATTCCAGCATTCCTGTCTGTCCTGCTTCTGTTACTGATTAAGGTGACGGCTATTTGTTTTTGAATAACAGACACTTAAAACCGAGCTAATGTGATATGCTCTGCTCTAATCTTGTCTTTAACCTGTGCTGCAACTTCACTCATTAACAAACGCTAGCTTGTTAGGGTGGGAAAAAAAACATGTGAGACGACATCATTTGGATTCAAATGAACCACATTGCCGTGTTCAAAAAGAAAGCACTAACAATCATAATAACAACACTGAATCATTCGTTGATTGAGGTTTTTTGTTTTGTGTACTTACAGTACAAAAAAAAAGTCACATCATAAAAAAAAAAAGTCCTGCCGTTGGGCGAAGTTGAAATTTCTGATGGTGGTGTAATGCAAGCAAAATCAATCCTGTTATATGGGAAGAAAACCGTCCATGATACATAAGTTGTTGTGTAGCATCTGAGAAGTGTTCCCACCCGGTGGCTTCTCATTTGTGTCGCTGCATCTTTCGCCGGCTCCTGCAGAGAAACACTCTGAAGTTTCTGAAAAAGTTTTTTTTCAGCTCCATACGCGCCACGCTTTCCCGCCCGTGTTTGCGCCTTCGAAGGAAGGAAGCTTTCTTTTTCATAAAGGAGCCACCCTGAGCCAGGGACTGCAGGACCATTTTTTTTTTAAAACAATGTGTCCGTTCACTCTTTGAAATAATCAAAAGTTGTCTGGTCTCACCGAACTAAGATCTCCACAAATGAAGGGTCATTTTGTGGAGATCTTAGTTCGGTGAATAAGACGAACGCTTTGCATGAAGCAAGCGTCTACGAACCGCTCTCCTCCCTCCTGCTTTAAGCCCAAATTAACCCCGCTAACCTGCCGTCTTGCCGAAAGGCTGACACTTGCATACTTAACTCACCGCTAGAGCCGCCCGAGCGACATCTGCTTCTGTTTGTGGCCTTTTCCTCTGTGGCGTCAAAAAGGACGAACGGCGCTCAGCGCTATCATCAACGTCTTGTTCTGCATGTCGTACTGTCGCGCCCATTCTCCTTCGACCCCCCCCCCCCCCCCCCCCCCCC
>CAAKHF010012051.1:0-10752 GCA_901007745.1 Hippocampus kuda
TACCCATCTATAATACATTACATTACATCATACCACAATATATCAAACTCAAGGTCCCGGGGGCCAGATCTGGCCCGCCACATCATTTTATGTGGCCCGCGAGAGCAGATCAAACATGTCACCTTCCATGAAGCTGAAAATGTCGAAAAAAATGTAAATTCTCATATGTAATAAATAAGAGAGATATTGAAAGCATTTTTTGTGACCAAATCCCTCATGATAGTAATTTAAACAATAGTTGAATTAACAGTTATTCTTGACTTTCTTATATGGTTTCAGTCATAACAGCCCTCCAAGGGAAACACTAACTAAAATGTGGCCTGTGACAAAAAAAGACTTTGACACCCCTGTCATAACATATGATGAATTATAGGTTCATCATGGCCTAAAAAACAGGAGCGGTGATTATTTTACTTTTTAAGCGACACTGTTCGGAAGAATGAGATGAACTTTGTTTTTTTTACTGCAGTTTTCAGTTCTTTTGGTGTGTGGAAAAAAATGAAAAGAAGATGCAAAAGTAATGCAGACTTGGTGACTGAAGAGGTTCATAAAACTGCTTTGAAAGGAGAGTGAGGGTGGGATCTCGCAAATGAGTGTGTTATACATAAACATGTGTCTGCCTGAGCGGAAAGAAGGCCAATTCACCAGGGTGTACAGTTCACAGAGTGGTGGGTCTTTAAAGCGTTGCATATTTGTGTTCATTTAAAAATCGTACCTGCACTACCTACACTTTATCATGACAAATCTTTCTTTATCATGACAAATCTTTCATCTTTCCATCTGATGGCAAGATTTTTAATGATTTTTTTTACTCTTTTTTTGCATCAACGGCATGGGCTTGTTTGTTATCGAGAACAGTCATGCATGTTTCAGATTTGCTTGCATTGAGAAACTCCAATGGAAATCCCTTATTGCCGTTGCATGCCATGAATAGCTGTGATCATAAAAAGTCGAGGGCAAGGTAAGACGGAGATGTTTATTTGTTGTGATGGCGAGCTGATGCGACTCGTCACGGCCAATTGGGTGCAGAGGGGATTTGCGGGACAGCGGTGGCAGGCCCTGTCCATCGTGCTGAACAAGGTTAACAATGTCCACCTCACCTGACACGGGCTTCCAGTTGTTTGGAAAGCTCAGATCATCCTCAGCTACCCAGGAAAAGCTCCAGTACCCTTGAGGAATGCCAGTCCTACCAGCCAATGGCTCACCTGTAAAACAGGAAATCGTTAAGTCAAGACGTATTCAGTGTGCAGTGTGCTTTCTTGGCATATACATCAGTCCAACTGTATGATTCACAAAACCACAAATAAGGGAAGTGTTGTTTTAAGCACGTAACTGATAAAGCCGTGGCTTTATTAACAAATGAAGCTCTTTCTTTTCTTTGTAATGCAGCTTTTTTAAATTGGATTTCTTTCAATAATAACGAACCCCTTTCTGAGATCCATCCATTTTCTGAACCGCTTTATCCTCAAAAGGGTCGCGGGGCGTGCTGGAGCCTATCCTAGCCATCTCCGGGCAGTAGGTGGGCAACATCCTGAACCAGTTACCAGCCAATCGCAGGGCACACACAGACGAATAACCATCCGTGCTCACATTCACACCCAAAGACAATTTCGAGTGTTCACTCAGCCTATCATGCATGTTTTTGGAATGTGGAAGGAAACCCGAGAACCCGGAGAAAACCCACCCAGGCACAGGCACAACAGGCAAACTTCACACAGAAAGGCCAGAGCCGGAATCGAACCCTGCACCTCTGCACTGTGAGGCTGGTGTGCTAACCAGTCATCCACCGTGCCCACCCCCCCCACTTTTATCATATTTTATCTCATAAATAATATGGCCAAAAAAAAAGATCTGACTAAGCCTCAAGGAATCTCAATGCAATCTGATAATGATTGGATTTCTTTTGTCGATACTATTGCTGTTACTCTGCTGTGATCTCAACTCAGAGACGCAGTATCACAAAAACGAACTGAGGGCCTATTATTGTCAGTCGACGGATGCAACTTTTGTGTGTACCTTCTGGCTAATGTTCCTCAGTGTACGACCATCATTTGCATCCAGCTCTTTCTCCCAAGTCCATGGTTAATTAGAACACAGTCACAGTCCAATAAACCACAGCCAAAGAAGCAGATGCATTAATCAATCAGTTTAAATGAGCCTTAAAGAGGGGATTGATTGTTAACATTCCCTTTCCGTGGCCCTGAAAAGAGCAGAAACAGTTTGGGCCAAGTTCGATTTCTCCTCAGTCTGACATCTGGAGACATAGTAGATCACATGGCAATTCTTTTTGTCCAGGGTTATCCTTGGTGGTGTCTGAATTCAATCATAGGAAGAAAAAGAGCTTGGTTTTAACATATATTTTCGACAAATGATAAATATTTGCCTATCATGAAATAGCTCCACAGCAGAATACTCCAAATTTCTGGGATAAGAAAGTTTTTACAAACATTTCCTTGGCCTCCTTGTCAAACTATCAGCATTATTTTTTCCAATATGCAGTGCAAACAGAACTGAACAGAAAACACACAAATCTTACCCTCAGGCAATACAATAGGAATCACATTAAGATATGATTTAAATTCCCGCTATATGGCAGTTCACGCTTCGCCGTCCTGCCATTTTGTGGATTTATTTATTTGTACATTGTTTTTTTTTTCTTTGACTGTTGGTAAAATGTGTTTTACGATATCCCTGTCGTCCCCTATGAGTGCATTGCTCCTCAACTCAAGTATATCTATATCACATCGTCAAAATGTGTGGAAATAGGTGCGATCAAGGCCTGGGAGAGAATAACACCTGAAGGCACAATGCACTGAGGTGATGCAATGCTTTCATCAGGCTTTGGTTCAGTAGTGAAATAATCCAAAAATGACACCAATTACCCATGAAAAGAAAGTAGGTGGAATTGGTGGGAACATCACAGCAGTCCATTATTTTATTTTATTTTTTGTCTTTACCAATGGAGAATTCTGGGCAGTCAGTTCCAGTCGGTGTAGCGACAAGATCCAGCTGAAGGGAGATGTTGGAAAATGACAGATCACAACTGGATGGTGAGCTGCAGTGATGAGACCTAATTGAAATGAAAATGAGTGAGTCCACATTTTACACTCTTGGATAGTCATACACCTTGTCTTCCCACGTGGTGATTGTCCTCATTTTTTTCCCGATATGTTAAAGATATTACCTCAGGGTACCTTCATTACTGCCTAAATAAATTTCTTCTCTGCACGAGTTACACACTATTAAAAGATGATCAAAGTCTCCCGCCTCCATATCAGGCAGTTGAAATTTGGATCGGCTGCCCACTCCCCACAACGACGACCACATTCATTTCTGTTAGAGGGCTTCGCTAAGCATGAACTTACACAGAAATCCAGTCAGGTAGCTCCCAAGAACAAAACCACCTATGTGCGCACATTGTCATCCTTTTCATGAGACTAGTCACCAACCTTTTTGAAACTGACAGATACTTTGTGGGTGCTGATTAATGAGAAGAGGTCCCAGTTTGATACACACTTCTGACATTGGCGCAATTTACTGCAACTCATGATTTCTCAATAATTAGGGAAAAAAACAAGCAAACAAAAATTCTATAATCAACACTTTATTTCAATACATCTTTGCGAGTGTTTGATTGGCTTCATCCGTTTCATGCACAGCACCTAGATGACCACTTACACACTTCGTACACACCCACATGGTCTGGAAGAGCACTGCACGGCGACATCCTCCGACGCGGCATTTTGGCGTTTTTAGGCTTGGCCGTCAAGTAAGTGGTCATCTAGGTGCTCTGCATGAAACGCATGAAGCCCATCTTCCCGACGAGGAGGTCGATGGAACGCTCAACCGGCCTTTAATACCGAGACTCCCACTGCCGAATCATTTTAGGGCCTTGGCCCAAGGCTGATTGAAGGAATAATTGTGCGGTTTATTTATCATGTATATTCATATGATTTTAGTTATCATACATTCTTTTTATTAATGGGTTTAATTCCCACATATTCTTATATTAACGATGCTATGTGCAAAGAAGGAACTGCTTGCTGTTAATAATCACTTCTCCCCAAAGCAGATAGAAATAGTCCTGAGAAAGAGGAAAAAGGTTGACACAGACTTGTCGAAAATGCTGATTGATATACCCCCTCACCACTTGAGATAACCGTTAGATGACCTCAACTCTTGAGATGGTCTCACATACACCTGTAACCTTTCACCTTAATGGAATGCAGACGGTTTAACTGCTAAAGCTGTTTTCACATGTACCCAGTAACCTTACACCCGGATGATGCATATATTCAAATAAGTCTCCGTGTTTCCGATCACAGTACCACCCCCAATCCCGATGTTGGAAACAACCCTGTAACTAGAGCCTCCTGAAGCAAATAAAAGGAGGTATCCATGGAGAATCAGTTTGGGCAATGTTGATGAGAACCCGACTGTTCTCTCTCTGCGTATCCCCCTGGTGCCAGTGCCAAGTGTCGTTCTTTCTCCCTCTGTTTTATGAATGTCTAATTGATAAACCTGACACTGATAAAAAAACCTGAAGGTCTGACCCACCACCATATCCCTGTGCAGGGCCAAGCATAGCCATCACACCTCGTAGAGAGCCTTTGTTTTTCGCTCCTATTTGTTCTCTCACTCTTTTATTTCCTTTGCCTTTCTTGTTTCAGACTTTATTTATTATTTCGTTTCATTTCATTTATGTTAGGCGTTTAGCCGAGACTAGACCTACTCACCAATTCTAGCATGTCAGAGGCTGTGAGGACAGGCTGTGAGGGGCTGCCACCCGCAAGCCAGCGTCAGCCACCGTCAGTTAACCGCCCTGCGCCGGCTCCACCCACTATATCACCCGAAGAAACCCTTCACCACATTCAGGGAGTACATAAGTACTCTTCGGCTTCCCACTTTGGCAAAGAGGTCAGCCGGTATGTCTGCCAGAAACAGAGGCAACCTCTTCTCACGAGCATCCAAAGTATTTTTTAAAGACCAAAAATGATTGGCGATCATAATCTGGTCGAGACTCAGTTAGAATGGCACCAAGCACTGTGAATAGAAAATAAAACCAAAGCAGCAGGAGCATTGCCACAAACACTGGCCCACTGTCAACCATCTTCAAAGTTCTCCAACTAACTCATCTATTTCAATCACAAGGTCAAAACGCTGGTAATGTTTTCCTTTTGTTTTTGTCTTAGAACCAAACCGAGACTATACATGTGTTCTTTTGGGGCCACCTGATGATGACCGACCATCTTGTATTTCCAATCAAACACTTAAAAACAAAGTTATAATGCCGACATGGTGGCAGTAATCATTTGCACTTTTTCTAAGGGCATAACGATAATAGTACCACTGAAAATGTGACGACGGTTAAGTAAGAGCAATGATAAATGTCGTAGATACATTGTATGTGTCATAAAATCTTATAGTAGATTAATATTGTTGGCATGAACCCTGTCTTGCAAACAAGTGTGGATTTGCGTTCTAATGTAGGACGCAGCTCATAAAGTCATGAGTCTTGCCCATAAAGTTTGACTTAAGGCTACCAATTACACAAACTGCACACTGAATTTTTCTTAGCACAGATTCCATCCTGCAGAGAATGCCCATCATAACAAGGGGACAGGCGAAGAAGGTAAGTCTCAGAAGCCCACATCCATACATTATAAATACTTCAATCAGTGGAAGACGGGTCAAGCCGCAGCTGTTCTTACTTGAAGAAACACGTGACTGAAGACTGCTATTGGTTTTAGACATTACACTATGATCAGACTTCACAGCACATGATGAAATAACAGCTAGGCTTAAGAGTTAACCTTGAACCAACTCCACACAAATGCCTTCAGGGCAACATTTAAGATGTGGGGTTTGTTAATTCGTCATGTGTGAAAATATCGGCAGCGTCTCTCGTGGGGCCAACGCTAAATGAATTAGACAAGAAATGAATGGTGAGATCTCAGTCTGAAAATCATTATCCACGAGACAGGACGAGACAGAGCTGCATGGCGATGAAGACATCAACTGGGCTTCAGTAGTGCTCATAAAAGAAAATGATTTCATTGTCGGTACAAGCATAAAATAAGATCCCTAAAGAAAGCAGCCTGTCAGGAATTCACTCAGGACACATAATGTGGATGATCCACAGATGGTAAATTCACAGAAAAAAAAAAAAAAAGTTCTATGCCTAATTTGCATTGCTGTAGAAAAAGTTTGTGACCATGGGGTGTCTGATTTAACAGTGGGTGTACTAATTTCATAGATTATATAAGATTTTCTTCCTTGTCCCCGTGGCACCTTTTGAATTTCCTAATGAGAGCGTGAACAAAAGCAGGCTTTACTTTACTTTACTTTACTTTAGGGCATTGAATGTCAAGATGGAAGATAAAACTGTGACACTACTCAGGTCAAATTGAATGAAGAAAAACTCATCTTGGCTTTTAAAGCTTTTTGCGAAAATGGATAAACTGGGATACAGGTGTAATCAATTGGACCGCGCAGTGTTCATTTCAAATTTAAATGATGAACAAACCCAGGGCCGGTTACAGACAATGATAGTCAGGCTATTTTGGCCGTGATTTTGCCTCTTCTCGACTCGACCATGGATGTCAAAAAACAATTTGGCATCCTTGCTCTCACAATTTTATGTCTTATACCAAGGGTGGCAGGCTCAATTTTGTCACGGGCCACTTATGTCTTCCCTCAGAGGGCCGTTATGACAGAAAACCCACAAAAACGTTTAAAAAATAGTGTCATTGCATCATTACTTGTCCGAAACAAATTAATCGATGACTGGTCTTGAAATCAGTCAACTATAATAGTTCAGTTATCGTTCAAGGGAGTCTAAACAGGGTAACAAAATCATTGCAAAACCTCAGCATTATTTAGTACACGTGATAATTTGACTTTTTGGTACAAATTTTGGCAAGGATCATGTGAATTAACAGACAGGATTTGCTTTTCGGACCACATAAAATAACGTGGTGGGCCGGATCTGGCCCCCGGGCCTTGCGTTTGACATGTGTTTTATACAATCTTATATTTTATAAAATTGTCCTATAGGATTATCTTTTGGTCGTGGGTTTAAATCCGGGACTTCCTGTGGAGAATTTCCATGTTCTTCACGTGCCTGCGTGGGTTTTCTCCGGGTACTCTGATCTCCTCCCACATGCCAAAAACCTGCATTGTAGGTTAATTGTTCTTGTTGTTTATGGGAGTGAAAATGGTTGTCTCCGTATGCCTTGCAATTGTCTACCGACCAGTTCAAGGTATACACTGCTTCTCGCACAAAGCCAGCACACCCGCAACATAAGTAAAAGCGGTTGGATGGATTGATGGTTTGTATTGCCATTGCTTATACCTTCCTACGACCATCACTGATGTCACATGCAAAAACAATGCCCATGGTCCTTTAAAACATTGGAGGTGATCAACTAAAAAAAAAATAATTCTGTCAAGAAAGAGATGTCACTGAATGAAAGTAAACATGATTAATCACCACCGCTCTCCAAATGTGAAGTTAGCATTTAATGGCTTTTAAAAAATGGCATCTTTCAATCTGCGTTCCTTGAGCTGTACAGTTTTTTATTACCCTTAATATTTTTTTTTCTTGTGGTTCCTTCACATGAGAATTGATTGACTGATATTTTCTGTGATTCCGCTCCACAGCCTCAAACGGAATACCATTTGTGCTGCAACCCAGCAACCCGTGCTAGTCACGGTGTTCAGAGCCATGGTGGTAATGGCTGGATGGCCAAAGGCACGCAAGTCATCTCTTGGCTGGGCTTTCAGAATTTCTGTTCTAAATGAGGTACTATGATGGGCTGTTTTTTTTTCTCTTTTTTTTTTTTTTTTGGTCATTATTCCATGCTTTGGCACAGATCAGTGGTCACCAAACTGATGAGGTATTTTCGAGCACAGGCCCCGGGCTACTGATGTGGTTCTTGAAGTCTGGCTACCTGTTGACCACTGCCACCATATTGGTTGACCCCTGTTCACGATCATGTGTGGACTTTGATTCATGTGTCCTGTCTTGTGTTACCCTCATCACTCATTTATTCTGTCACCTTTTGCATCAGTTTCCTCACTTTTCCACCAAAGTAGGGGTGAACTGACCGCTGCGCTTGGCTTGTTTAAATGACATGTTTCTCGATCCGGCAACATCAACAATAGCAGCCAAGCACGGAGGACACCAAATGTTCCCTTCGAAGGCCCTTTGAAGATGGCGCTGTAGTTGGCAAGCGTCTGCAAGAGCTCTTCAAGAGCTCTGCTTTTTTTGTTGTTTTTTTGTTTTGTCATACATTGTTTGTTATGCTTCGTGTGGACCCGTTGTGGACTGTTTTCAGCATTTTGGCCACAACATTCGTCGAAGGAGAAGAATCTGTGCTTGATGGTTGCGCCTTCTCGGCAGCACGTGTACACCAATTTTAATGGGGGGGAATGTCGACTGTATTTGATGGTCACCGCTCAACAGCCTATAAAAGGTGTGTAAATGTGTTCATTGCAGGCCATTGTACCCGAGCATCCTAGCACTCTATCATTTATGTTTTTTATTGGATTTTTATGTGGAAAAACTATGGCATTTTACATGTTCACCTTTCTCTCTGAATTGTGTGCAGAAAGGGAAAAAATAGCTCAAAATTGTCGAACCAAGCTCTCCTAATTTCGGCTTAACTCAATGCTTAATGTCACTGCTTTTACAACTTCCCCGTTTTTTTACGATAATTACTTTCTCTTCTAATGAGCCATGAAAGGCAGCCATTTGTTGAATAACAAATGACAACCTGTACGCAATGTACTGTGGAAGAAACCTATTGCTAATACTCTATATTGTGATTGAATTTCACGCGCAAATAAATAAAGATATTAAATACAAAGATTCACATTCCTCTCATCACTTCATCATAATAGCTGCCTTCAATATTGTCCTATTATTTTCGGCTTAAAAAAAACCCCACAACAGTCATTGATTGATTTACCGAACCAATGAAAAGCACAACAGATTAAAAAGAAAAAAAATACGTTGGTCATTTTGATAAGTTGCTGGTACATGGAGAAAAATATAGAGATCTTAATAATAAGTCAGAATGGTCATTAAATGTGCATCTGCAAATGCAATTGAGAGCAACAAGATCAATTTGATGCAGATACTGCAATGCTGAATAAATATACAATACCCTCACAATATCATATATCTACAAAGCCCAATACCACTGGGTGATGTAACATAGCGGCAAACATAGGCATTGTCCCAATTTTTGGGGGAATGTGTTGCAGGCATTAAATTCAAAATGAGACAATATTTGCAAAACAAACAAAAAATTTGAATGTATATATTGTCTTTGTAATGTATTCAAATGAACATAGGTTGTGAAAGGCTTGCAAATCATTGCATTTGTGTTTTTATTTCCATTTTACGCAACGTTCTAACTTCAGTGCAATTGGAGTTTGTGTTTCCACTCACACCTGCCACTCAAAGACTTGACCATGGGACACTACACTGGATTTCTGACTCCGTTATTTTCCTCAATTCTTAAGCCCCTTTCACGATACCAGATGTCTTAAGATATTGATTATTCTTGCAGCCTGCTGAATCATTTCGAATTTATCAACAATGACCGAGTGTGCACATGCCAGGGTTTCCGTGACTGGCGGGAAGTGGGAGCCTTCGAACAGGCCTCCCATTAGTGTCAAGTCCTATCGAAGAAAAATATGAGGCAGAGCTATTTTCTTGAAATGTTTTTTGTGCAAAATGTGTATGAGACCAATCAGAATTGTCGACAGGACAGACAATGTTGATGTTTGACATTCACTCATCCGTCCAGCAATCCATCCATCCAGGAAAGTACACCGACATTTTTGAGGACAGATTTGCTCGCAAAAAAAAGGGCGCCCATCGCTATAATTCTGATCAGTTCTGGCACTGGGGCATGATGGGAGGGCATTTGGTCGGTGTGAAGGGGCACATTTTACCGCTTAAGAACGCGTGCAGCAGATGCACACGCACACACAGACACTCATCAAGCCCTTTAAAACAGCCAGTCTGCCATGACGGCACACACACACACACACACACACACACACACACACACACACACACACACATGTTCAACACTAAGGGTTTTAAAATTTGCTTTAATCATTTGATGGGGGTCCATTGGGTAAAATAAACACATGGGTTAGCTTTTTGAAGAGTTGAGGCAGTAAACTGGGCATTTTTCTCAATGTGACACTTAGACTTAATTAACACAGCAATTTAACATCAGTAACAGCAACACAAGGCTTTTAAATCAAGGATTATAAGGTTGAGTGTAATGCTAGTTTAGATGCCCAATAAGTGTTGTCTTCGCGCCACCCCCTTCATTTTTCAGATGTGTTTAGTTAATAAACGTTGGTCCAGGATTGGTGCCAAATAACCACCACGGGTCTATTTGTGCAAGTGCCTGCATCCATCCATCAATACATCCAATTTATCTAGCGCTTGTCCTCATTAGGGTTGCGAGTGGGCTGGAGCCTATCCCAGCTTACTTTGGACAGGAGGCAACCAGGACTGGTTGGCACACATTCGTAAGGCAAAAGGTCTTGCTTGTTATTTTCCACGGGCCTAATTTGTACACACACACACACTTACACACACTCACGCATGCGCACCTATGCGCATTCATGCGCATCCTCACACACAGGGAGAATTTTCGACACTGGAAAAAAAAAAGGAATGTGTAGTTCTTCAAATTCGAAATGACTGGAGCTGATTTATTT
>CAAKHF010012055.1:0-10000 GCA_901007745.1 Hippocampus kuda
CCTCTGCCACCTCTGCCGGCCCTTTTATTGATTGGATATGCAAATTACAAGTAATATATCAGAAAAACACTCCCATCTTCATTAACATGCCGCACCCCTGGGCGGCCCAACTGGGCCACCCCTCAGCAGACCCCCTAAGACAAAGGATTCCCATAGAACCAGCACCAACATCTATAAACTAACAGACACGTAGACATTTTAACGAGCGGTGTCTCCCTGAATTAAGACGTCGGTCACCTGGCTCATGACCCTTGCTCATGACGGAGCGTACAAGCACTCCCTTCCGTCCAAGGTTAAATCTTCCTTTCTAAGTTGTCAGTTAACAGGCGCCAGTGTGTCTACTAGTGAGGGTTAAATCTTTCTCTCCGAGATAAGGAGCGCATGGTCAGGTACCAGGCACTCGGGTCCTCACTGCTTCTCTGTGCTTCTAATGTGTGCAAGAGGTTCCGAACACAAGCATTTCGAGGTCAATCAGGGATGCAACAAGATGAAACTTTAAAACATGGCAGCATTGTACTTTCTATTCTAACAAACACCAATTTACATTCTCATTCACAATGTCACTGCTTTGGCGAGCGGATACCGTAGAGAGATTTTCTTCTCATCATTTTTTTTTTTTTTTAACAGTTCAGCCATGGTGAACGACTACACTCCTGAATGCCATTCTAGTCTTATTCTTTGAAGACATATAGTTAACTCCAAAGTAATTGGATAATGAAAATGTATTATTATAATGATTTGAAATAAAACATAATGAAGTAAGGACATTCTCTTGAACCATCCTTTCATCCAGTTTTTATTCTGCTTGTTCTTATTAGTGTCACAAGTGAGTTGGAGCCGATTGCAGCTGTCGTTGGGCGAGAGGCTGGTACTGGTGCTCGGCAATTCAATAAAAACATATTTAATACCATGTGTAAAATTTGGATCTAAAGGAGATTCATGGAAATGCCAAGTCTTCACTACAGCCACTTTCTGTTACTGCTTGTTTGTGGCTCTTGTTTCCTCACCTTTCTCTTCACTAAGTGAAAAGCATCATTGATTGGGAGTCAGATTAGGTGACAGATTGGGGCATTGAATAGAATTGCATTTACTGTATTATCTGCACTATAAGGTGCTTCGGATTGTAAGGCGCACATTGCATTGGCTTCTCCTTAGGCTTTTTCCAGTCCTTTTCCTTCCTCCTCTCACTCTCCCGCTGCTCATTTGTCCATCCATCCATCGATCCATCCATTTTACAATTCGCATTATCGCCATATGTGTCGCGGGACGTGTAGATGTCTATCCCAGCTGTCTTTGGTCAGTAGGCTGGGGACACCCTGAACCGGTTGCCAACCAATCGCAGGGGACACAAAGACGAACAACCATCGATGCTCACAATCACACCGAGGGACAATTTTGTGATTTTTTTTTTTTTTTTGTGAGTGTGAATGGTTGTTTGTCTGTGTGTGCCCTACGATTGGCTGGCAATCAGTTGAGGGTGCACCCCCCACCCCCCACGATGGGCTCCAGGACGCCCGCCACCCTTGTGAGAACTAAGCAGTTTGGATAATGGATGGATGGATATAAATATAGAGGATGTGTCTTAATGAAGTCACGGCCCATGAGATATGCCACATTTTTGTGGACCTCTTCCAACAAAGCGAAAAGTCTCCAGTAATTATCTGTTTACTTTATTTTTTTATTAATTTATTTATTTTTAATTCATTGCGGTGGTTTGTGAAGTTTGGACAAGTGCCAGTAGATTTTGCAGGCACACTTACTGAAGTTTGGTTTGTTCTAGATCAGCTAAACATGTTCTTAAAGCTTCAATTGTCAAAACTACTTCACATTTTTCTCTTTTAAAACTTGTTTAACCATTGTTTGGCTTCCACGTTCTCCAAAGTAAACTATAATTTCCTGGTAGAGGTTGTGTGCATTTCAACTTTCTCAACATAGCACCAAGGGAAGTCAGTGGGTCGTTTCACTTTCATGCTTTGTTGAAGAAAAAATATTAAAACCATCTGACAACAGTCGCTGCAAGTCACCTTGGTGAGGCTTTTATCTGAGTAGCACAGAAGATGATTCAAGGTTGTTGCCACTACCAAAAGAAGATCTTATGGGACAATAGGTCCCCTCTCATCCACAGTGCTGATTCAATCACAATAATGCCTATACAAAATTGGTCCTTGCAGGTGTACATACATTTATTCCTGCCACTGAAAAGGAGCTTGCTGATGATGAAACCTTCAGCAGTTGATGATTGCTCCAAATAAAAAAAAAAAAAAAACTAAATACTGTCGATACACAATCTAATGAATGAAATCAGAGCTTCCCAAACTTGTTGAGCTTTTTTACCTTTCCAACTTGGACTCAAACTAACAACACGTGTACTGCCATAATCATCGACTAAAGTCTAGATTGTAAACATCTGGGTAAGTTCCAAAATGTACCACTGTCTTTCGAGGTTAATTATTTCACAAGACGACACACTAAAAAATGCTGGGTTTTTTGTCTATCCTGCTCGCTGTCTGCGTAGCTGTAGATTTTGGGTTACTCAAGGTTGGGTTGCTACTGACTACGTTGATTGGGTAGAAGATTGGATTTGGGTGGGCTGATGAGCTGAAGCTGGCTGCCGTTTTGGGCATTTTGTGTACAAAGAAAGTAAAATTTAATGCAACATTCCTAGAAAATAGTAGAGCCGGCATGCTGAGTGGGTACCACCGCTGAATGTGAACACAGGGATTGGAGTTAAAATCCTAATCAGGGTGAACGGAAACATCGAGTTGGGTCCCTAGGATCCTTTGTGCCATATGTTGATTCCCAGCCCCTGCTGGTCCTTAGCCTAGAAAAAAGTTGGGAGGGTTAAGAAAGGAAGGCCATCCAGTGAGAAAACTGCGAGACATATCATGCGAGTGGCATGTCGTTTTTCTTAAAACATATTCAGTTAGTTTTTATTTAGTAAAACCATTTCATTTATTTTATTTATTTAACAAAAATGACTTTTCAATTTTAGTTTACATATAGCTATAATAACCTTAGTATGCGTGTGTGCGCGTGTGTGTGAGTGTGTGTGTGTGTGTGTGTGTGTGTGTATGTGCGCGTGCGTGGAGAAAAATGACTTTTTAACATTGTATCATGCTTTTCTTTAGCATTTAATAGTAACACAAACAAAAACAACAACAATAATAATAATAACGGTAAATAATTTGAAAAAAACACCTAAGTAAAATTGGATTTTTGATGTCTCTGAGCAAGTCGTTCCGCACCTCTCATATGTGCTCTTGCCACCAGGACACCCTCGGCCACAATTTAATGATAGATTTTGTGGTCATGTCATCAAACTTGTGGCCGCATGTCTTGGACAGTTGGGTGAATAGAGGAGCGGAGCTGTCAACTGATCACCAGGTGTTGTGTTGGCACCGCTGGTGGAACCTCTGTACTGGTCTGTTGTGGTGAAGAAGGAGCCACGCCAAAAGGCGAAGCTCTCGATTTACAGGTCAATAAAGGTTCCCGCCCTCACCTATGGTCTCGAGCTGTGGGTCATGACCGAAAGAATTAGGTGGTGGATACAAATGGCTGAAATTATTATCCTGCGCGGGGGTACGGGCCCACTCTTTGAAATGGGATGAGAACCTCGGCCATCCAGGAGGGATGCAGAGTCAACCCGCTGCTCTTCTGTATCAAGAGGAGCCAGATGAAGCGGCTCGGGTATCTAGATAAGGTGCCTCTTGGACGGCTTCTCGGTGAGGTGCCCCAAGCACGTCCGACTGTGAGGAGGCCCTGTGGACAACCCAGGACACGCCTTGGGATTCCCCCCGAAAGAGCTGGTCAAAGTGGCTGGGGAGAGAAAAGTTGTAGTTGTAGGTGGGGGTGAAGGACAGATGCAGCAAGATGGGGGAGTGGCTCTGTAAACAAAATATTTATCCTTGTGAAGAGCAGACACACTGCGTCAAAAATTTTACTGTCCCGTGGCTAAGTGGGGGTGTGACCGATACTTGGAGGGGCTGAAAAAAATTTAGATTATCATGACTTCACTTACTTGAGAGTTTCTCTCATTTTTCAAATAAAAGTATAACACACACTAGTGGTGCGCAGTACAAACGTGTCTTCAATATAAGGTAGAGATTTGGACCCTACCATACAACAGTGGTAAATAGATGATATCTTTGTACCCCCTTCCGTGCCCACTGCTTAGTGTGACAGAAATGTATCACCTGTTGCTGTTTCCCCGTGTTCTTATTGGGGAATGCTTGTTGCACACAATTTTGAAGCCTCCGTACTTGCGAGATGCGGCTGGTGCTCCTTCTAGGAGTTGGACAGAGCTCATTTTTCCAATCTCCTTCTTCTTCTTTACCCCCCTGGGAGACTGGAAGATTCTTTTGAGGAAAATGTGGGGGGTTTTTTTGGGGGGAGGGGGGAATGATCCATTGCTGAGATGGACTACGAGCTAACTAACTCTCACCTACTCTCAGAGTGGATGTGTTCGGAGAGGTGGGGTGTGCTCTGCTCTCATTAATTTACGAATGAAGTTAGCACTGGTACACCGTGTCCCCAATCGGAGCATCTAGTGCCAAAGCGCCATTTTTGGTGGACTCTGAATAGATGAAAGAAATATTTTGAAACGAAAAGTTTCACAACGGTCGCAGTGAACCAGTATGGGCTCGGACATTAATTCGGAACGAGCTCCTAATGCGCAAGTAACTGAAAGACTCAGCCCGTCTCCATGCCCTAACAATCAGACACGGGGGGTACAGCTGCATCATGGCTACTTCTTTGTTAGTAATTAAACAAATTGCTGGGGGCTGAAGCGAGGCTAAAAACGGGCATAACTTTTCATGCCACCACAAGTCTAGTCTCCAGCGTCTGTGGCCAAATTTTTCCTCTCTGGGCGTTCCGGCGCACGGACTTGCCTTGCCCCGATTCATCCGACAATTTAGTAATAGAAAGTAGTCTGCGCTCAGCATGAAAACGGACCCATCTTTATTTTAGTTCAACTACTTTGGTAGAACTCCGGTTTCCTCCCACATTCCCAAATCATGCATGGTAGATTGATTGAACACTCCAAATAGATGTGATTGTGAGCGTAAATGATTCTTTTGTCTATGTGTGCCCTGCGATGGGCTGGGTACCAGTGCAGGGTGTACCCCGCCCACCTATTTCTCTTGTGAGGAAAAACGGATTAGAAGATGGATGGATGGATGTTTTGGTAGACACGCTACACCTTCCCGCCGCAATCTATTATTGTTCCGAGCACAAGTCTAGCGCAGTCTAGCTAATTGTCCACATGGGTGGAGTTTTCTTTCTTTTGGTATTGTGCTGGATTTGCACAGGTAGAATTGGGCAAAACGGGGCATTTGCAATGTTGTGCGCCATTGTGGGATGGAATCTAGCCGGCCAATCGTAGCAGCATTCTTCATTTGCATTAAAATCAGGGCACACCGACTGCACACCGAGCATGACATTGTTGAAACAGAAATATAATTGCTGAGATCCGTAAATGCCAAAGCAGGGAAATGACAAGATCACTTCTTCCGGATGATGTAGTCAGCCGTGTACGTGGCTTTGGCAATTGGACACCGCCTTGATCCCACAACCGTGTGTCTGTGCATAAATCCCCACCCAACTGTTGTGCTGTATGGTCAGGTCAGTGGTATTTAGATGATAAAGAATCAAACTCAATGAATTGATTCTACAGTCATTCAAATTGTTTGCCCCCCATTGTTATATTTATGAATGAAATTGATGACATCCACCACACACATCCCCGTCTGCCTGCACCTCCATCAATTTCACTAAAATCACGTTACACCACCTGTGTTAGCCCTCTGTATAGTTGTCTAATTTGTTTAATTTTTGAGATGCTAGGAGGTGGTTTTGTCATTAGAATATATAATGTGGTGTCATCACATGAAAAACGTATTGACACTTATAAACCCAAGAGGGAGACTTTAGTCTCCACTTTGTTTCCCCCCAACAGAAACCAACTACGTGTCACACCATAATTACCGACCATTGTATTCATAAGTACCCATCAGGTGTGACCCTAGAATAAGAATCATTTTCTCAGACTTTTACTAAATGTGTAAAGCTGATCTGATGCCATGACAAAAACATTTTTGTCAACATATTTCTCTGTCATTCTTGTATCCATTTTCTTTACCACACACCTGCAATATAAAGTCATCTTGAGAGCAACAAAGAAAAAGAACCTAAGAATTGTCACTACTTTTGTGTTGGTGACATCCGTAGGTGTCTCTGAGAGAGCGAGAAAAGAAAACTATGAATAATCATGCCCAATATGTCACCTGCAAACAACAGCAGCTTTCTGTACTGTGCTTCTTGCCTAATTAACACTTGATTGTTATTGTGTACTCATTTTCACATGGACTGAAACTTGTTGATGTAGAGTATAATGAGTGTGTGTGGGTGTGTGTGTGTGTGTGTGTGTGTGTGTGTGTGAGGGAGGGAGAGAGAGAGAGAGAGAGAGAGAAAATGTGAGAATGTGTGTGCAAATTGAGGCAATGTATACAGTAAACGTTTTTTCTGGTTACTGGCACACGCGCACGCATGCATGCACACACGCATGCACGCCCGCACTTACTATGTTGCCTTACTTTAGGTTTAGGTGACCTTCAAGAGCTGTTTATTCAGAGAGCCACCTCTGTCTCTTTCCCTGTATGTAATGTGTGTTTGAGCGTGTGTCAGAGGTGGGTAGAGTACCCAATAACTGGTGAGTGACATCGGATATTCATTTTTTTCATCGGAGCAAAACTAAACATGAAATATTTACGTGCAAATTCACCCATTGTCCAACAACGACTCTGTATTTCTGTGATGGTTTTGGCTCTGCCTTCTTTCAGCACCAGCTGGAGTGGAGGGTGTTCCTCTTCAGCGGCGCACCTTTGTCTAGTTTTCCAATCAAGCCTTGCCTCATATTTAAGGACTGCCAAACTGCCAAATCTTTTGTCGGATTATTGACCTGACTTATTGTTTATGCTCAAGAGTTCCTTTCTAGACCTCACGTTCTTGCTCATAGTCGCTCCTTTTCTGATGGTTTCTTGCGTCTATGCCATTGTTAGATGGGACGGAGCCGAGTCCCGGCCAATTTTACCAGATACCTCATATGCATTAAATTCAGGGCACTCGGAGCACACACATGCTTGACATTGGGGAGACAGAAAGACTCGGTGGGGTCAATGCATGACATTGGTGAGTATACTGCATGATTTCCCCTTGCGGATGATGTTTAAATTAAACATGGTGTTTACATTTTGTCAGTATTCTAAGAATTAAAGTAGTTAGGACATTTTAAAGACTTCAAAAAGCCGGCTAAAATGTTACAAGCTCTCTATAGTTACAATGGAATGGCCTGTGACTGATTGTCTGGGTGAAGTGGTGTGTGGCTGTTTAGGGACAAGTAAGAGAAAAGAGAAGCATTTTGAGCTAAGATAAAAATGGGGAATGTCTCCGACTGCAGTAAAAGCCATCTCTGCATTGAGACCCCCCCCGTCTGCCTCTTGTTTGTTTGGAAGCCTGACTCCTGGTGGACAGCTCCCTTGCGTCTCCCCCAATCAAGGTTAGACGACACAAATATTGACACTGTGTCATTTTCCTCTGCATCGTACAAATTTGATGTAAATTTGTCTGCATACCTAAAACTTATTTTTGATAGGTGGATATAAAAATTCAAGTTAGCGTTCAACACTTTTTGTACAAAGATGTTATCCCGCTGTGTGCGCAATAAACATAGACATACTGTTTGAAAATCATCACATAGAAAACAAGGCAACAGAGGAGATCCTTCTGTACATTTCTGCTGAAAACACATTTTTAACAAGCCAGAGCTAATTCTGCTGAGAGGAGAGCAAATTAGACCTCCTCAATATCATCCCACAAAAAAATGGCGTCACAAAAAGTGGTGCAAATGAGGCACTTGTCACATTGTGTAGCGTGTGGCGGTGTGTGCCGTGGAGGGAGCTAGTCATGGACATGTGCTGCTGGATAGCCAAGTGAACAAAGACTTGTAGATTTCCACAGGCAATTGTTTCATTGGAAGCTAAAAAAGAACAATGATTTATTATTTACCTTTACCACGCTTTACTTGAAAGCACAATGATTGCATCCATGACAAAAGTGTAATGAAAAAGGAAAAAGAAGTTACTTACTGACATACTATATAGAGGTACCACCGTTAGTTATACTGGAGCCAAAATATGGTAAAGATGCTCGACCAGGGGAAGGGAACTCTGTATCGTGCCTGTTTTAGATCTCTCCCTACTCCCACACACCTGATTCAATTGATCATGATCATTTCAGACTTCTACAGAGCTTGCCGATGATCTGATTGTTTAAATCAGGTGTGTGGGAGTAAGGAGGGATGCAAAACAGGCAGGATATGGCTCTCCGGGAACCGGAGTTCCTTACCTCTGCGCTCGACAAATAAGTTAAATATAACATCAATGAACCTTGTTTTACAACATGATGTCTCGAACATTTTGGCACTGCACACAGCCTAACACATGCCCTAACCGGTCGCCCAATATTAACCCTTGCTTGCAGCCTGTAACCTGATAACATGATAAGCTGTTCACTGTAGTGACTGCTGCCCCTGAAAAAGTGAAAGATCTATAAAGGCAGGTGATATGCATTCATGACCAACATTGATATTCTCATGATTAAAACAATCCAAATGTTTTTGTGTTATTTTTGTGTTCTGTGTATCTGTATAGATTATTTGTCTTGGCTGAATCAAGGCAATATGACTCTTGAGGTCTCTGGAGGTATGGCTAGGCTCCTCCCTCAGTGGATCAATGTTAAGGTGTACCTGTCGTATGCGCTCATTCCTAGGTTTGTCCCATCCCTTGTTGTTAGTCCTAAAGTGTATTTTCTTTGAAAATAAATGGATAACGCATTCAGGTTTGCATTCAAAATAAAAAAAAAAACAGCTGCCTAACTTTCTTTTAGCCAAGTTGCCAAACATGTTTCCTTGGCTCCAATTGTACAAAGCCATCTCTGCACTCCTCTTTCTGCTTTCATAAATATATACAGTACGATGCTATATTTTTATAGCGTTGCTAAAAAAAAAACATTCTAAAAAACACTGCACTCTCTGACCTCAGTAAGCGGAATATGTGCCAACTGTTTGTGCCCATAGACATGCTTGCCTGTTTTTGTCAGACTGGAGTGTCCCTGCAGCCGTCTGGCACTCGTACCAATGACCTGACCTCACTTGTTGCCAAGAAACCAATTCAACTGTGTGT
The DNA here is from genome assembly GCA_901007745.1 of Hippocampus kuda. NCBI lineage: Eukaryota > Metazoa > Chordata > Actinopteri > Syngnathiformes > Syngnathidae > Hippocampus > Hippocampus kuda. The sequence continues at coordinate 9,240 of CAAKHF010012055.1, forward strand.
CTGTTGTTGAATGTATATTCATCAAAAACGTAGCCTTTGCATTTTGGCAAGAACTACGCCACAAAGACTACATGGAAGCAAGTAAATCCCTTACTATTTCCAGTACATTGTACTGTTGGCCCTTGTATATTTATTATGGGTCAGTATTTAAGTCCAATAGTGCGGAGGTGGAACAATTCCAGTGGTATCGTCCAGAAAAACAAAACAGTGTTCCAAAGACTTTCTACAATGTTTGGCTTGCTGTTCAGACTGGATTGGATATGAACCCTTTCATGCACAAATAATGATAACCTGTAAGCTGATAAGCTGTCCACTCTCGTAACCGCCCTGAAAGGATCAAATAATTTTCTCAAGTAAAAATTAAATCAAAAGGGACCCTTGAGTTGCGGGTCTTTTGGAGAGTAATTTCATTGCGGGTTATTGGAGAGAAATAGGAATCTGTTTAAGATACTTTATGATTTATCATAGGCCTTATGTATACTTGGAGGAAACATTTTAAAGACATTGGATTTTGGCGGGATAATATACTGTAATTCCCATTTTTCAATCCAAAACTCTCAATGTAATTTTTGATCAGAAAAATTATATTCCGAACCGCTTGATCCTGACTAGGGTCGCGGGGGGTGCTGGAGCCTATCCCAGCTGTCTCCGGGCAGTAGGCGGGGGACACCCTGAATCGGTTGCCAGCCAATCGCAGGGCACACAGAGATGAACAACCATGCACGCTCACACTCACACCTAGGGACAATTTAGAGTCTTCA
>CAAKHF010012056.1:0-12636 GCA_901007745.1 Hippocampus kuda
ATGATTCCAGCGAATCGCTGACGTGTGCCCGGCGTCGGCCATGCGAAGCAATGCAGCCTCTTTGCCGTCATCGCTGGAAGTCGCCGGGGGGACGATTTGTGGGCGATGTGGGCCACGGGGGGCACAAAATACTCTGCCAAGCGATGCATCTTCATCAGATGAGCTCGAAACTCGGCGTGAGCTATGCGGGCCGAGTGTAGCACGCCGTTTGCGCAGGCTGACGTTCGTTTGACGTGTGCTGCTTTCGATTACGTGACCAAAGCGTCATCTTCTCTTCCACACAAACACCATCTCCTTTGTTGTTTTGTTTCGAGGACGCTTTTATACCGAAAAAAACACTATTTTTTAGTTAGTTGTTTCCTTTTCTCCATCGTTGCTAGTTGCTAACGTTCAATCCACTATCCACACATGCCCCTCCTCCACTATACGCCCTTTCTACTACTTCTGCTGCGTGATCCTCGTGGATTTTTGCACCACTGCCACCCGATGGCCATTTTTTTGCTACTTAACATTGCCGCCCAGCCAAATCCTTTGGTGAGAAGTTGCATCACACTCTCTGGCACCCTCTCCCATGAAAAAACGTGATTGACGTATTAATACGTCATGGGGAGGGAACGTCTATGCGCAAATTGACGTATTTATACGTCAAAGGGTGTAAATGAGTTAAGCTCAAGGACTTGAAGACAAAGTTATGTTGCTGTTTTAAATACACAATGCGGATGTAACTTCTTGTCTTAGGCTAAGGTGGAGAGTATCTCGAGATGGCACGCTTTGTTTACCTCCGTTTGAACCAGGAAGTTCCTCTGAGTCCGCACATGTTTCAGAAAGCCGAGGACATTCACCGTGCCTTGATCCTCGATCTGCTGCAGCATGCTGTCGATGACAATGTAGGTCCCCGTTCTCCCTACACCGGCACTGTGACGCCAAACAATCATCACACTCGGCATTTTATCGATGTAAATGCACACAAGTTACCGACACAAATTACTACCTGCAGTGTACCAAGACGGGTCCCATCTCCTGCGTTCTGGCCCGAGAAGATGTTCGAATGAAGGACAGGACAGGCAGAGTGTATTCTGGGACGCCCATGTCTGGCCACTGGGTGTAGTGGTATTGCTGGACCGTGTGTTCCGCTTTCCTCTGAGCTGCCTGGAGGATCAGAGACGTTGGTGGTCTTTGTACGTTCAGGTTCGGAAAGCGCAAACGTGAGTATATGAGCGTGAACCTTATTTGTGGTTTCTCTGATGATGAATGTCCGGAGGGTGTAGTAAGCCAGGGTCTTGCTGCTCTTCAAAGTCACCTGGTATGGACCATACTCCTCCTGACCATCTTCTGGCCAGTACTGGTCACACTTGGTCTGTTACATCACACAGAATAAAACACGAAATGGGTCAATCCCGTCGAAGTGACAGAATCAGAAATGCCCAGAATGGAGTAACAAGCGCTCTCACTCGGCCTTTCTCCTTCAGGTTGGTGATCATGACGATGATGCCGATGTTCTGCTGCCAGATCATTCTCCAGAAGTCTTCCCTGCCTGCTCGGAGAGGGCCTTGGGCGGCGATGTAGGCCCTGGTACGCTCATAACCCTGCGGACAAAACTGCTACTTAGTCATGAAAGAATCTGAAAAGCCTGCAAAACGAATTTTGACCGGGTTGTTCCTTTAACCCGGGGGTCGGCTCTGGAGCCGCATGCGGCTCTTTAGCCCCGCCCTAGTGGCTCCTCTGGAGCTTTTTCAAAAATTCTTGAAGAAGGAAAAAGATTGGGGAGGGAATTTTTTTTGTTTTAATACGGTTTCTGTAGGAGGTAACGGGTCGATCGCGGGAGGCTGGTTGATCAAAAAAAGGCAATTTGATAGTAGGCTAATATAGCGAATATGGATACATCCAGCATGTGTTGCCTTCATGACAAGGCTTTTAATTTTTTGCGGCTCCCGACATATTTGTTTTTTGTTTTTTTGGTCCAATATGGCTCTTTCAACATTTTGGGTTGCCGACCCTTGCTTTAACCCTTTAGTGGACCGCGGTTACTACAGTGGACAGCTCATCATGTTATCAGGTTACAGGATGCACGAAAGGGTTCAAACAAAGCGATTGGATTATTTTAAAAATGCGGCTCGGATTTTGAGGAATTTGCAAGTTCGGTAACGTTTACAATCTCTCAAGGCTTAAAAATGACCTGAAAGTCTCTGATCCAAAAGCATACTCACGTCAACAAAGTTTGCGTTGATGTAGTCCTCGCATTTCCCGTCCCTGTCCAAACTGTTGGTAAGCTTCACTCTGCTGTGGTCATCTGGGATGGAGGAAAACTTGATGAAGTTACATCCCATTTTGCTTTAAGCGAAACGGCGAAAGCAAAGCTGTACTCGGTATTCAGACGTACAGGCCAGGATGTTGATGTATCTGTTCTTGGATTTGTTCTCGGGTTGACTGGAACTGTCGGCGGTGATGCCCATGTCCACTGTGCACGTTTGCACCTCCTACAACACAACACAAAATATAAACGCGTTTTTTTTTTTCTTTAATCGGTGCTGAGGTCATGCTCAGAGAATCGCATTTTGTCAACGCTGTGTGTCATCTTCATGTGGCTTGAATCTCATTTTCCTTTGACCGGCTGCGTACTTTCCCAAAACAGCAAACTGTATTAGTTTCAAGTCAACTTTGGTGGCGTGGCGAGCATCTTACCTCATAGGATTCTTTCACAATCTAATGGAGGGTGGATGTGAGGATGCAGAAAGCACAACGATGGCGGTGGTGAAAGGAGAGTCGGGGGGAGGGGTGACACACAGGCAGACAGGGAGTCAGTGCAGGTCCATGTACACGGGGTTCATATACACACAGAGAGGTTGAGCGCCATGACAAAGCCGCGGTTTCCCCATCTCGCCTTTTCTCTCTTCGCGTTGCACTTTTTTTTGTGTTTCTCCCGTTTACAAAGGGGCCAATAAACAACGTCGGTGACAAGAGGGCATTATTCGGTGCCGTTTCCCGTCTGTGTGCGTTCCACTGGAGGTTCATGCTAGGAAACAGAAGGGGGAGGGGGGCTGATGCCATGCAGATGCGCCTGTTTTGATAGCGATCCAAGAAGTCAATATTTAGAATCGACTAGTACTCGTGATGATGGGTACATTTTTGGGGGGGGGGGGAGGATCATGTCGCACTTCCTTCTTTGTTACATAACTGCTTGCGGGGGTTCTAACACCTTGCTAAAAGCTTTTTGATGATGTTAGTCGATATGGGAGTGTGTTATTAAAAAAAGCTCTGACAGATAACGTGCCGTCGGCCAGTGCAACGTCGGCCACCGATCGCGTCACATGCACACACACAAAAAAAAAAACTAGAGTACAGCCACATACCTCAAACTCCTTGGAGAACGTGTTCGTGTTGTGCAGCTCCATGACATTCTTCACAAACTGCTTCACCGTCAAAGGCTCGTGACCGTCTGGCACACAAGGGGTGTCAAATAAATAACAGCGACGTCATGAAGGGACCGGCGTGATAGTTACCTGTGGCAAGCAGCAGAGGAGTGGACGGGGCTGAGATGACCTTAGGCGACGCGCTGTCGTCGGGGTAGAAGTTAGCCGTCTGGAAACAGTTCCTATGACAAGAGCCAGTCCCAGAAAAAAAAAGCGGGATGAGCATATGTGATGTTGGTCGGTGGCGATGTCCGCTTTGTTGCAGTGCGTACCTCCAATAGACCAGGATGCCCACCAGCACCAGCAAACACAGGATGGTGAGAGTGGAGACAACAGCCAGAGGAATGACGGTCCTCTTCTCCCTCTCCACACTGCCGACCAACCCGATGTGAGATTCGTGACTGCTGTTGCTTCCCTCTGGCGTGAAAAAAAGCCAAATGATGCGCCGCTTCAAACGGGAAAGTACGAGCAAAAAAAAAAAAAAAGGGAGAGCTTCGCGGACAAGACCGCCAGTGCAGTGCAGTTAAATTATAGTGTTTGGAGTTATTGGTCTTAAAACATCCACTAGAGGGAGCACTCGAGTTACGTGAAGTCCCAAACCCCCGTTTAAAGAAGAAAATATCCCACTCGAGAAGCGTTTGTGGATCCAAGCAAATCGAGACGGATGTGAAAATTCGATATATTTACAGTCATTCTGTGACAAGCAGTAGGGAAGCAAACATGTCGAGCCTCACGAAGGTCATGCTTTTATACACACTGAATAGTCCTAACTGTATTCATTCAACTAAAAAAAAAATAAAATAAACTATCAAGCGCATATTGTAAATTCAAGGCCAAAATCGAAAGCAATTGCGCAGTTTTAAAGGCATGACAAGGTTTCCGCAGGTATCAGCAAATCTAATTAAATGTGTGTTTTTTTTTTAAAATACTGTTTCCAATGCGGTTTTTATTGAGTCAGGTTTGTGTTGAGGTCATTTTCATGCCACAAAAGTGGCATGAATGTTGGACGTCGATGACAGGAACAGTTCATTTTTTTCTTTTCAACTTCAGAGCAAATTAATTGGAGCATGAAGCAACTCCTGCCCACCATATTTCTTATTGCTAAATTGCGTTCGAGCGACTCCTTTGCGCAACGTTGCACACCTTTATTTCGTTCATACCGATGCGTGATGTCATTCTTGCTGGGGGTTTCCTGCCGGAAATAACACCAGTGATGTTTCACAAGCTACCTTCAGGAGTTGCTATATTACCGTATTGGCCCGAATATAAGACGGTGTTTTTTTGCATTGAAATAAGACTGAAAAAGTGGGGGTCGTTTTATATTCGGGGTCTAGACAATATACCCATTCACGACGCTAGATGGCGCCAGATATCAATGAAGCGAATGCTGAACTTGACTCCCCAGGCCAAAGTGAACCCCTGCCACGAAGAATAAAAATAAAAATAGTGGTAGCACGAAGAAGAAAAATAAAAAATAGCAGTAAGAAGGAAAAGAAGAAAATAATAGACGAGATAACAGAAAATGGAGAAACGTAGTGACAATCTGGAGAAAAGTGGGTCGAAGATCAGCCAGGTTAACCGGCAGCTGAGAAGTTATGATGTCATTTACATTTCAAAAACCAGAAGCCATTCATTTACGAATGTGATTGCACTTTAGATTTGAATGAGGCAAAATAACATGCTTTTTCTCACAAATATTGTTATAATCATTTGTTTCAGATGTACTTTAATTATTTTCTGTATATAAATTAATTTGGTGTTCAAAAAGTCTTTTTTCAAACTTGAGTCTTGAAAAAGAGGGGGTCGTCTTATAATCAGGGCCGTCTTATATTCGTGCCAATACGGTAAATGCCCCACAAGACGAAAAAGCAAGTGGCGTGGGGTCACTCCAAGTGACAAGCTCGGCACAGACTCTTGGTTTTCAAAGGGGTCTGGGAGTGCCCATGTGAGACCCCTTTGAGAACTGTCGCAACCTAGCTTGATGCTCGCTGCTAGCCGGCAGACTTACCATTGCTGTTATGATTTAATTAACGTTTCTGGATGACGTATTTCATGCTTTTTCATGCTATTTAGGGCCTTCATCTTGGCAAAATCCATTTGATGCTTTTTAATGACCTACTGAAACGCTATAAGCCGGTCGTTAGAAACGTGGTCAAGCTCAGAGAGGCGGTCCTCGGATCTTACCATTAAACATGGGTTGGGTGGTATGCATGAGCACTCTGAGGAGAGAAGAGGAAGTGAATGACTTGTAGACGGTATCGGCGAGGGTGTTGCTGCCAGTTGCCGTCCTCTCGGGGACCCAAAACGAGGTACTGGCTTCTGGGGGCTTGTTCACGGGTGAATCGCTGTCCAGAGGGGAGTCTATGACGCCTAGAGGTATAAAATGTGAATGTAACATTCAGAGTAGTTGACTTTTTGGTCAACCCGAAAATCTTTAAGCTGACCTGGCAGCGTGACATTCGATCGCAGTGAAGTTGAAGTGGCCGTTTCGGAAGAGCTGTTGAGCACGTCTTCGTAGAAAACATCCGTGACTTGGATGTCCTCCACAGAGGGAGAGAAGAGGTCTGACTCGGGAGAAGGGAGGCCATTTTCCGTCTCATTTGGATCTGTCGGGCTGAGATCTTGTATCTGGAAACACAAAGATATTTCACTCCATGAGTTGACCGTTCTTGAATATATTGTGAGTGGTTTGGTGAAGTTTAAGCGTCACGACCTGATGGGGCAGAGACGCCTCTTCTGTGATTTGGCGGCGGACGGTAGGCAGCGTGCCAGGGGCAGAAACGGGAAACAGGAAGCCCGGCTGCTGGGTTATGCCCGTTACCCAGATTGCGCCGTTGCCATCCAAGCCGCCGTGCGTCAGAACCCGTTGTGTTCGAGTTCTTCGCCCATCATCGATTTGGTTTTTGCTCACCTCGTCGCTTTTCGGAATGTAGGGTTTCTTTTTCACATTTGGATTGAGCCGTGTTTTCTGGACGTCCAACTCGGGGGGAGGAGGCTCTGGGGCGGACTGAGTGGCGACTTGGACCGGGGGGCTCTGGGTTGTTTGTAACCGAGGGTGGTGTGTGGGTTGGTTTTGATAAACCCTGGTTTGCTCTGCTGGGATCTCCTCCACTGGACTGTGATCTACCGGAGTCAAATCCAGAGGGTTGGGATTCTCCGGCTTCTGCCATCTGATGTTCGGTGACATCTAAGAAGGACGGTTTCATTTCATTCAACAAAAAAAAAAGTTGACATTTCAAGTTTGCTCAGACGGTTTCTTACCTCTCGGCTCCCTTTAAAGTCTTTCGAGACATCAGGAACGGCATCGCTCTCTAGAAAGAAACCACGTGAAGAAAGAAATGTGTCATCGGAAAAAAAATGGAATTTGTGCTCTTGGCGTCTCCGTACCGGGATCCTCTAACGGCATGTCCACGATAATTTGGTCGCTCCATCTTCCTCTGAGGCCGTTGGTGCAAACAGCCACCACCTGAACCACGTAGCTGCTGTTGGCAAGCAGGCTGGTGATGATGGCTCCCTGCAACCCCCCCCCCAAAAAAATGAAATGTAATCCAGTATAATCGTCGAGATTTTCCGCACTAAAAGGCGCACCTAAAAGCCTTCCATTTTCTTAAAAATTTGTGTATGGTCATTAGGGTAGTATTTTGACCCCAAAATGGCTCCTTGCTCGAGACATGCTGACAGCGCAGAGTTCAAACTTAAGGCGATCGGATAAGATAAGATAAGATATCCTTTATTTGTCCCACACTGGGGAAATTTACAGAATTTAAAATTTAAATTTTAAATTTTAAAAATTTAAAAATACAGAAAGATTACAGAAATACGCAGTTGAACATGGAAATAGAGCGGCGGCAAGAGAGTTCACCGTTAACGAGTCAATGTAATAACTTGTTGTTGGTTCAGTGAACTGTGTCGCTGCTTTATTAAATAAGTTTGACTGACATCTGATCGTTCTGTTGGTGTTTCCTTGAGCATAGCTCCATCTAGTGGATGAATTGTAGATTGCGTCTCATAATTTTCGTGTGGAAAATACGGTATGGACACATTCACGTACCACATCCTGATCCCCGTCGGTTCTGTACTCCTGCTTTCTCTGGTTTTGGCCTTGCAGCCTCTCGTAGGTGACGGTGTACCAGTCGATGGAGGTGTCATAAACCACGCGGGGCCGCTCCCACGTCACGACGATGGTCGTTTCGTTCTGGGCGTCGGCTTGGACATTTTCCGGCGGTGAACTGCAGGCTGCAGTCGAAGAGCATGTCAATTATGTCAGGATTGAAGAAAACAAAATGTCCAAAAAGTTGTTTTTGACCTTTCAATCTTAAACTATATCGATTCCATTTATTTATGAAGAACAATTGGTTCGGAAAGAGGTTGGCGATAAGTGTTCCAAGCAGAAGCGCCCTTTTCGGAAATACTGAATATTTTATTTCAATTTCAAAAAGAGCTGCAGAATACATTGACAGGGGCAAAATGGAGGGGCCCTGATCTACAAAGTCGAGCTCCCCGACCAACCCAAAAGAGCTGCTTTAAATTTCGGAGTTTGAAGTTATGCAGATGGAGAGGAAAGCGAATTACAGCGTTTGATGACTGCCACTGCGGGCTGACCTTGGGGGACGGCATTATGCTGAAAGCAGATGCGAGCATTGTGAGCGCAACGTGCTCCAGTCTCACTTTGCCTTGTCGTGGCAACGTAGTCTCTTCAAAGCACAGGTAAAGTTTTTTTGTGGGCTTTTTTTGGGTGGAGGGGTTGCTTTCACACACCAAAACTGAGAATGTGCTTGTCACTTACTCGGCGTGGGCACGTCCTCCACTCCCGTGTACGAGGCAAACACCTGGCCCATGAACTGTTGCTGTTCTCGGAAGTTGTTTTGCAGGTAATCGGTCAGCATGACGTAGCCCGCCTGCTCCATGGTCATCACCTCGCAGAACACCTCCAGCTGCAGGGAAGAAGAAGCGCAGCCGGGGGGGGGTTGGGGGAACAGTTGAACGCCACAAAACAAATATGTCTCTCTTGTTTTGAGACTGATGCCAAAGTAAACACGATGCGTAAGAGCCTTGTGTTCGTGCCGTGCGAATAGAGAGCCCGGCTCTATTTTTAGTTGGCGCCATACCTCGTCACTCTCATTTCCGTCATGCAAATGCGCAAGAACACATGCAGACTTACCGTATTTTCCGCACTATAAGGCACACCTAAAAGCATCACACCTGCAGCGGTTGTGAAGCCCGATCTAAATAAAGCTATCGTGCATTGTATTGTATTCCCTTCAGCGTAGCACCATCTAGTGGATGCATAGCGCAACCGCAGCCACTATTGTAGCTTCAGTTCTATGCGCCTGATAATGCATAAATGAAAACAGTTTTAAAAAAGGCCATTCATCGAAGGTGTGCCTTAAAATCCGAAGCGCCTTATAGTGTAGAAGGTACGGTAGATGTTCTGTACGGTAAACAAACAACCACTACACTAACCGTCGCGCCTTTCTAGATTTATCGGTTTGAGATGATGAGCAACAGACAAGAGCTTCCAGTTTTCAGCTGATATTTTGTGCGTGGACGCATCTGAGCATAACATTGTCAGGATTTTTAGCACGGCCTCTTTTTGAATGGCGTAGCTGGACCCCGTTTTGTGGCTACTCGCCTGCGTTTCCGAGATGGCGACGGTGTGCTGAAAGACGACCCACTCGACCGTCTCCGAGCAGGGAGGAGAAGTTAGCGAGCCGTTGTAGATGTAATATTTGGCGGTGTTGTTTGGCAGCAAGGACTGCAAGGCCAAGGCTTCCATTGATCCACTCTTACCTGCTCAACAACAGGAAACAGTCAGAATAGGAAACCCCACAAAAGAATATTTTGTGACGTTCTCAATTGAAACATTTTGAAGGTGACTCACCGAATCGAGTAACAGTGTTTACAGCGTCGATGATAGGATTGAGGTTTTCATTGTCATACAAGCTGACCTGTAAATTCACTGATTTATTTCATCGAAAAAGGAAAAGCCTGACTGCCAAATGGCAAGTCGGACATCACCGTGTTGACTTACCTCAAAGAGCACAGCTAATGCCGCAATCCTGCCGCCTTCCCCGATGGCCTCCTCGAGACTTCGGAAGGCGGCGGGATCGTAGGCGTAGATTTGCATCTGATGTCAAATCCGGCAAATTAGCCCAAAGCGAGCGCGAAGGTAAACATACCGGTGGAGAGTTCGTTTCGAGTACCTCAAGAGGGTATTTCATCCCATTGAGGCTGTGCTCGGACCCACCGGAAGTCGCGTTGCAGCGCCCCCAGTGGAAGGTGACGGTATCGACGCGGAACCTGGAGCTCAGCCCACCTCCGCTTACGTAGAAGTCGCCGTCCACATTGATAGCCACTAAAACACAAAATGGATAAATGGGCACAGTTTCACTTCGGCGCGTGCTCACCTTTGTTGCCTACAGTTGACACATTTACGTCTGTGACAGTAAAGTCATATTTATATCATCTGTCCACTCACTACTTATACTCACATATCACAATATGAAGCCCTGATGCACAATCCGAATGAGAATCACAACCAAGGGGTCTTATCACAAAGGCCGCGTGTCTATTGGTACAACCGCACTGCGTCGCCCCCTCTCGTATTAAATTGTGCATGCGTCCCTAATAAACTCCAAGTCGCTCCTCAAGGATATTAAGTCCTAACAGGATATGAAATAGGAGTTAAGTGAGAGCCGTACAGCTCATACGTTATTCCTCATCACGTCGCGGCAGCTCATTTCCTCTCTGACTTTAAAGACAGCGAGAGAAAGAGATTAATTCTCAAGGATCTTGAATGTATAGATAGCGCCGGCACAGTGAGATTGCTCCGACGGGATTCGTGGGTTTATCAGGCAAGACATCGGTCGTTACACTCTTACGCCCCTCGTCCGGAGTTTTCTATCACTGCTACTCCCCGTCTATACGTTCTCGCCTGCGGCGCCTTATTGGCGCTTTTCGTTTGCTCCGCTTCATCTCGGCCTCTTGACATTGATCTTCTTTTCTCTCCGCCGCACGCTCGCTCTGTAGTGTTGTGCCTCTGGCTGCTTCTCTCCGTCAATGACTCCTACTCTCTCCGTTCCTTTGAATCCTCACGGCTCCTCTCCTTCGTTAACCCCCGTGTTGCGTAGCTTTTTTTTTTTTTGCGGCGGCGGCGGCAGCATCCTGAAAGTTAAGCTTCTTTCCTCATGCGGGGGATTAAGATGTTGTGTTTTACAGCAGTGGAATGAAATCGGATTCATTTCTATTGATCGAAATGGACAGCGAACATGCGCCTTTTTTTTTCAGAAGGGGAACACCAAAAAAAAAAAATCTAATTTACACACACACAAAAAAATAAAGAAAGAAATAACGCTTTGGTTGAATAAAAACAACTGAATGACATCATCAGACCTGTTTTGCCATTGTTGTGGATAGTGGTGGACTCCGCCATGATTCGGTCCCAGCTCTCCAGTCGCAGGTTCTGGTACTGAAGTCGGACCTGCGTGAAGGTCTCGTCGATGTCCACGGGGGACTGCCTGGCGCTGGAACAGGACGGGTACTTCTTCCCCCAGTTACGCTGGTTCAGGGCACCTGCGTACAGATTTGGGGCGTATGGATTGATTATTCATGATGGCAGACCTTTGGTTCGCTCTAGACATGCATCGATGGTCTACAAGTGTGGATAAGCCAAAAGTCTTTCTTTTTTCTTTTTTTTTATCTCCAAATGCGTATTGTGTTGAATCACATTACGTGTACGTATGTGTGTACCTGCCTTATGAATAACGGATCAGAAAGAACAGCGCGAGCGAATCTGCAGCCCAACTCACGAGACGCAACTAAGTCATTTATTCATGATAAATTGCGCATGTTTAGAGTATGCACGCTTGGTAAATGTATTCATCAAACATCTGGCTGGCCGTGCGTTGACGACAGCACGGCATCTGACAAACAAAACAGAGATAAACGAAACATGGCCTTGAATCAATTCAGTCAGAGCATGAGCGTCGCGGGAAAATGTCGCATTTTGTAAGTTGACCGAGCGCGTGATGTAAATCTGAGCAAGTGGAGCAACACATCATCCTCCCCACACCCCCCCCCCAAAAAAAAAGAAACCTTCACACCGGATTCAAAATTCACACAGAACTACTGACAGTCAGCGGCTAATAGAAGTGGCAGCGTGGGAGGTAAGGTAAAATTTCGGAAAGCTTGCATCAGAACCGCGGCGGCGGAATACCGAGCTCAAAAGCGCGTCTGCGGATTGAAGGAATCCACAGTAGTTATTAACGTGTGGGGCACATGTCATGAGGTCTTCATTATTCATCCACCCATCCAGTTTCCAAGCCGCTTATCCTCACAAGGGTCATGTTGGAGCCTATCCCAGCTGGCAGTAGGCGGAGGGGACACCCTGAACCGGTTGCCAGCCAATTGCAGGGCACACACAGAGACGAACAACCATCCGCACTCACTCACACCTAGGGACAATATAGCGTGTTCCATTAAACCGCCACGGATGTTTTTGGAATGTGGGAGGAAACCGGAATACCCGGAGAAAACCCACGCAGGCACGGGGAGAACATGCAATCTCCACACAGGAAGGCCGGAGCCGGAATCGAATGCATGTAATGAACGCAGATTGGATGGTTAAAGGAAAAAAAATAATAAAGATTGAAGTACGCCAAGCTCAGTTAGCGAGAAAACGAATGAAAAAAAAAACATCCCCCGAGGTTCGCTGAGATTTTCTTCTCTGTCGGGTTCTATAATTAAAGGGAATGAATAAGCAATTTACATTCAATAAGCCCGACGTCTACTTTCAAAAGAAGAGTCCGCGAGGGATTGCGATGTGATGAGGCTGAAATACGAGGAAAAACTTTGGGAAAGACCGAGAGAACCTCCCGTGCAGTTCAAGTGGTCAAGACTGGAACCGTTTCCACCACCTGGTGCTCCACTCATCATTTCTGCTCACTCTGCTGTAGTGATGTGACAGTAAAACGGGATGAGGCTCTGCGGAGCATAAAAGGGAGGCAATGAGCAGGAAAAACTGTGGCGGATGACAGCGTGGCGTGTCGTCCCTGGGAAACGGAAAACACATACGAACGGAAATTACCTTGGCGCTGATGCTATTCGTGAGCCTGTCAATGGAGTTTGGCGTTTTTAGCGCTAGCTAAATAGACGTTCCAGACGTTTTCTCTGGGTATTCCGGTTTCCTCCCACATTCCAAAAACATGCATGGCGGATTAATGGAACA
>CAAKHF010012059.1:0-11525 GCA_901007745.1 Hippocampus kuda
TGTGTTTGTGTGTGTGTGTGCGCGCGCGCGTGCTATTCCTAGCCAATCTCTAACCTTTATGGTGGGTGACATTGAAGGAATCTGTCAAGTGCCACTTAATGATGTGCTATGTCTATTTATAGCCTGGTTGTTTGTTGTTTCTGGTGTTTGAGTAAAAAGTGATTTCTTAGCTTTGTGTGTGCGTGTGTGTGTCACCACCCTTGAGATTGTCAACATGTGTACTCATCAAGTCGTCGCCATTGTGGTGAGTCAAAAATAAATGAGCACAACCATCAGCAGCAACCTTTGACAAGAAGGTGAGATATGTATCACGTGCATCCTACTGGTGGGCAGATCGATCCACACAACAGTCCCTCATTTATTACGTTCCAAAACCCCCAGAATTTATAGAGGTGTGTGTGTGTGTGCGCATGTGTTCAATAACATCCATCGAAGGAGACGCAGGTATAGTTGTTGTCCATGTGGGGTTACCATCCTTACATCATACACTGTGACATACTTACATAGTATCTGTGACTTTGTTTGTGTCATTTTTTGGGCCGTGCAACTCATGTATGAATACGTCTTGTTCACATGTTTATTTATGTATTAATTTTTTTATTATTCTTTCAATAAAGCCACTGAAAATTACAATTCATTGCAATTAGCGGTGGTGGGCTGTATTAAATTAGCGAAAGGTGTCAGAGACACGTGGCACTTTGACGTTCTCTTTTTACACTCTTTCCTCTTGGTTTTTGATTATTGCTACATGGCTCTGCCGTAAAATTAGTCTGTGTGGAAAAATATGCGATTTTGCATAAAATCTCTAATACAAAATTAAATTGGATTTAAAACGGCGGCACGGTGGACAATAATGTTATTGTTGCATGGCAGTTATTCATGATAACCACCGCCATGCACAGTTTGAATAATAAACAATTTTGGGTGGAAAAAAAATCCTCAATCAAAAAAGGTTATGCCATGTACGGTCCGACACAGGCATGGGGATAATATACTATTGCATGTGATTGTACTTCTCGACAGTTATATATGACAACTGCCATGTTGCACAACAGAAATAAATAGAACACATAAAACTAATTCAGACAGCCAAATGTGGACGGCAAGCTTGGCAACCGCAGATACATGCGCAATGTAGGCGTAGTAGAATTAACATGATTGCTCATCTCACCCGTTATTCTTTATAAACGCCACCGCACACAACAGAAATGAACAAAATGGCTCCAAGTAATCCAGTCAAAACAGTGTGTGTCGAAAAGGTTTACCGTGCAACAGCACGCGTGTTCATTATCGGACTAAATGCCGTGTCTCTGAATAGCGAAGTAAACATGTTTTTCTTTTAAGCGCCTCCCTCGAGGACGCTGCCAAATGGCTCTGGAAGACTGAAAAGTAAATCATCATCATCTTCTTCTCGACTTCCATATGTCGCTACTCCGGTACGCGCTTTTTTAAAAGCAACTATATTAAGCCATTGCAGAGCTCGCTTCAACTATTGATGGCGATGTCTTAAAAGGGGAGACGCTTGCAAAAACAGTTAAAGTGCATTCGGTGTCACCACTTTATTCGCCTTTCAACCAGAGACTGCTTTACACGCAGACACAGTGACCACTTTGCTATTAGCCGACCCGCCGTTGATGGCTTGCAGTAAGGGGTCTTTCCATGCCCCCTGCAAAAAACTGCAAAAATAGCTGCTGAATTACGCTGCTGCCATGAGAGGGTCGGGGGGGAGGGGGGTGGATTAGGGGCAGCAGCCCAATGGCAAAGAGGCTAAGACTAATGCAACTTCAATAGCGGCTCAATGCTAAGTGAACCCATGCTTTTCGTAGGTGACGAGCGACAAATCACAATTAGTGATTCCCCTCGCACACACACCTCTAAAAAAATGTCCAAAATTGTCAAGTTCAGAGTTCAAACTGTAAATACACCCCAAACTATGAGCCAACAAAAAAAAACATGTTCTCCCAATTCATGTATAAAATATCAACGATCCTAACCCACCCCAAAAGGGTATGAAGCAAACAACAAAACACAAGCACATACTGTACTTTTTTTTCCAGTGTAAAGGGCTCTCTTGCATAAAAAAAACACGACTCAAGGACAGCACAAAACTGTTGAACAAGAAACCAACATTCAGTGCGAGAAGTAATTTTGTGCCTTTTTTTCCCACAAAAAAAAATCAACTCACTCAAAATATTATTGTGTGAATTTGTCTGGCAAGCAGTTCAAGGTGTACCCCGTGACTCTTGTGAGGATAAGCAGTACAGATACTGGATGGATGGATGAGATTTGATATATTTGAGGATTTTCTTCATTTTATTCTGGGATGTTTTTTCCCTATTTCCTTCGATTTTTCATGGAATCCATATATTGAATGTTTATCGGCGTTGTTTTAAGAAATAGTTGGTTTTGTTAAAAAAGAGACCACGGAGTTTGGTCGCGGGCGACACCACCAGTTGCCCGTCCTTGCTCTTATTTGTCCATAAATGTGAGTGTGATTGCTAGTTCGTCTATGATTACGATTGACTCTTGTCTCATTTTAAATTAAACTGGGATAAGCTTCAACACGGTTATTAAAGATAAAGTATTTGATGAGTTGTATTGTTAAACTTGGTCAGAAGTATAGTCACATGATCTATTGGTATGTCAGTTCAGGTCTCATTGCCCGGCAGCAGAGCTCACGTAGGCCAGCGAGGGCCAAGAGAGGCAGTGATGCAATAAATGCGTGTGTGAATGTGTGTGCTGATCATCCCAGGGCCTGGCTCAGGTAATGTAGTGGAGAGGAGGGTAAGCCGTCCTGACACACACGTCTGGATCACAGAGGTTAGCCGCCTGCCGCAGGCTACAGTCCGTGTAAGTGCGACCACGTAGGTTTGTGGGTATCAATTTATGTGTGTGTGTTAGTGCGTGTCATTGCATCTGAGCAAAGCTTCTTATTGTGTCCAAAGATGGCTTCATCCCACTAAAGGATCACGATTGAAAAAAACAACAACAAAAGAAAACAAATAAAAATGATGAGTAATGATTGTACAGAGCAAACACAAGAGCTCTCTCTCTCTCTCTCTCTCTCTCTCTCTCTCTATATATATATATATATATATATATATATATATTTATTACAATAAAATAAGATGACATCAACTACTGCTGCTTACTTGCATCTTTTTTGCCTTTTGGTACCAAAGTCATAAGCAAGGCATTTCACTCATTTAAAAGTTGTGTTCAGAGACCAACAATTTTTTTTTTTAACTGAAAAAAAAAAGATCAAAAAGACAGAATTTGCCACTGGTCTGGAGTGAATTAATCACCCTTACAGCACTATGATGCACTATACAAAAGCCCAACATTCACAAAAAAAAAAAAATTATGGGGAAAAAGAGAACAACGATGAGGTTTTAGTGGGTTTGCTTGAAAGTGAGCCCACTTCCATCAATGACTTCCTCCCGACATTCTGCCTCAGACTTTTTTCACCTCCATAGTTTAAACTCTGGAGTGAAAACGAGTTCCAAAAATAGCGGCGGTATCATCTGCTCCGTATGTTAACATCCCGCAGCTGCCAACGGCCATTGTGGAGCGGAGGAGGGCCGGCGGAATTACCCAGAATGCAGTACAACGTGGCATTCAGTGTCTACTGTTATTTTAGCCGATATATATTATTATTTTTTCATTTCCCAAATTTGGCATGGAATGATGACTAAACCCACCTATAGCAAACAAAAACATTGGACTACGTTTTCCCTGGTCCGGATGGGGGTCACTGGGGCATTGGGCTGGAGAAGGGTCTTGATGGCGTGCGCCAGGCCTGTACCCATGGGGGCCCAGCTGGATACAGCCTGAAGAGACATTATGGATCCCCTATCGCCTGGACTCACCAACTATGGGTGGGGCCAAAGGGGGTCGGGTGTCGTTTGAAGATGGAGGGACATTGGCTGTCTGATGTATGGCTCCCAAAATTAGCTCAACAAGTTCCAACTAGATTTAGACTGTCTCGCTTCCACACACAACTTGGACTCTGATACCGGTCCTTTTGAAAGGCGTTGGACTTTCTTCCATTAGTCATCGTGCAGGTCTGGGTATTGTCCACTACGGTGGACGAGAGGGTCGCCTCCTCAAGTGGGGGATGAGTCTTTACTATTGTTTGTGCCTATGCACCAAACAGCAGTTCAGAGTAGTCACCCTTGAAGAGTACTCCCACTGGGGACTCCCTGTTTCTCTTGCAGGACCTCAATGTTCAATGTGAACATGATTGAGAGGAACCATGCCCCACAATCTGACCCCGAGTGGTGCTTTGTTACTGAACTTCTGTACTTCTGTCACTTTTTCCAAAACAAACAACATGTTCAAACTTTGCAACAGGACACCCCAGGCCTGGTCCACTGTTTTTAGAGGGGAGACCTTGTGAGTCAGATAAAAGAATACTTTATGTCACCCACCATGGCAGTTGAAAAGCTCTTTGGTGGGAAGACCCCAGGGGATGGAGAGGTCCACTCAGAATTCCTCAAGGCTCTGGATGGAGTGGAGCTGTCCTGGTTGGCACGCCTCTGCAACATCACATTGACATCTGGGACAGTGCCTCTTGAGTTTCAGACTGGGGTGGTCATGTCCCTTTTTAAGAAAGTGGAACCCAGGGTGTGTTTCAACTACAGAGGGATTACATTCCTCACCCTCTCGGATAAGGTCGATTTAGGGCTTCTGGAGTGGAGTGCCATCGAAATGTCAAACTGTGGTTTGAGGAGGCGAAATGTGGTTTTGGTCCTGGCCGTGGAACGAACACTCTCAGCAGGGTTTTGATGGTGTTTTAATGTTTAATGATGAAATAAAAAAACTTGATTTAATTTTGTCATTTAATAGGTGACTTTTACTTTTATCGACATGAGTACAGCAGCTAGATTGTTCTCAGCAGAAAGTACAAAGAGGAAGATAATGTCATCCTTATTACTAACACGCTGAGTCTGCCACATGTCCACTTCACACTGACAAACCTCTCTTTAAAAGCTAAAGTCCTGCTAAGACTTATCGATCTGAGCCACCGGCACATAATGAGATCTTTTCATGCCTACATTAAGAGAAAATATGTGCCCATAAAGAGCCATGCTCCAAAAGACACATACGCATGAACACATGCACCCACTTCAGGTCTTTTGGAGAACAGTGACAAGTCCCTACAGGCGTCCATTCCCACCCCATCTGCTATTTTAAAGCCACCACACATTGGGTAATGCGACTAATAAACATGACCGAAATGAACAATTGTGTACCACTTACAGTCAACCTCTCACTACCATGCATTTACCGACACGCTGCTACGGAAAAACTGGAACCCGCATATTCTTATTAGCAAACAGACTTATGATAATGTACTGTATTTATGTATTTTCTTGAATTGTCATTGGAAGACGTGGATTGGCTTAGCAGCTGTGGCTAAGGTATCATAATGCAAAGAGAGGAAATGGGAAAACAAAGTCAAGAGCGTGAATATTTGAGAGGCCATTGACAACAATCATTTTATCCATTGACAGCACCCGTACATTTCTGTAACAGTGACTCTCCATGCTTTGTGTATTAGCTACAGGTTTGGGGAAAAAAATGTTGGTGCGGTTTGGTCACGGCCGGCTGGATCCTGCTTCTTGCCTCAAAATGTAATTTTTTTAAAAACTGAAAGATCATGTGATGCAACAAGCTAAATCTGATCTGAGGCAGTCCTGGCAAAATGACTAGCCAATAGTCGGACACTCCTGGAAAGCAGTTGCAGAACCCCGCACCATGTGCAACAGTTCAGTCGTGTTGTGCAGGGGGCCTTATGCAGTATCTTCAGTTACATCCAAACAGGAGAGGGTTTTGAGCATGTCACAGGCAAACTGCAGGAAGATGTCAGACCTCACTTTTACTTGGTTATGTTTACCTTGAATGCTACTCCGACTAGCATGGAAGCCGGAGCCTATTAAGATGCCACACTGCTCTCTTTATTCTAGTTCGCAAACCAGCTGCTGTAGCTCACCAGCTCCGATGCATTATGATGACATAGCTTTGCACGCTAGTTTACAAGCTAGTTCGACAGCCTTTTAAGAAGCGGCTGTTGCTATTCACTGAAAGAGCCAAACAGGAAACAAACTACTGTCACGGAGCGATTAAGACATGCTTTAGCATTCTTCATAACTCCTCCTTTGCGTTGTAATTCATTTGGTGTCCACCCAAGTAGCACGCAACGTACGCCTTAGCATACAAGCTTGTCTGCCGTGACGCCTCATTAGCTGCCAGGACTCATCCTTGATTGGAGCCAGCTCTGGGCCAACGTGATAATTGCCACCTCCTAAATAATTACAGCCCCAGAGTTTCTTAGCGAGGTAAGTAATGAACTAATCCCGCAAAGTAGCTCATTACGAGTAGCGTGTGGCTAATGCTAGCTTACACCGCATGAATGTGTACTGAAAGTAGGGAACCATTTTGCTCTGAGGTGACATTGCATGTCGCTAAAACAGACTGTGAAAAAGTATCGATAAGGATTAATAGTTAGTGATAAGCAAGTTACCGGTTTTAGCATATGCTATCGAGTCAGCAATGCCGTCACCTGGTGTGCTAGTTATTTTAGCAGCTATGCAGCTCGCTCGACCTGCACTTTTGAAGTAGCTAATTCACTTATTTTTACACTGATGTTGGCAGAAGATCACCAGATTAGTTATCGTTGATAGTAGCATATCTTTCTATGATAGTTCACCCCGTAGCTCGGTATCCCTTAACAACAGATTATGATGGAAAATGCTGATTGAAGTAGCTAATCTAGCCCTAATCTGGCAGCAAGGCCAGGAGAAGAGCAGGCAATTTTTAACACTATCATGACAAAGCTGCAATGTTGTTGGACACACAAATTAGCCTTATGTAACGGCGCGATCTTGAGTGTTACTCGAATATCCGGTGAAATTGTCTACATGTATGTAGAGACTATTTGTGTGTGGTTATTGCATGCTCAAACCACCCAAATCAGTGTGAGGTGTCTTGGTGTTAACACACTGCCTCCACCAAGGAACATACAATGTAATCTTCAACTGTCTTTAGGGGGCTCAACATTGTAGCTCCATCCCTTCAGAGTGGTCGTAAGAATTTTCACTTTGGCACACCTCACGGTGTGAAGTGGGTGAGCAACGGCTCATTTGCATGAGACGGGAGTGCCCCCTTGAAACAAACTAATCCCAATTATGCATAACTAACCTTTCATGCCAAATTTGGAGCGTCGTCCGTATTTGTTGATGAGCACGAAAAGGACGAGAAGGAGGACGCAGGCAAAGCCCGCCAGGCCCACCGCGATAGAGACCTGCGCCAAAAGGGGACACACGCATGTAAGGTTGTTGGCATTACAGGATGTTGAATTGATGTTCAAAATAGTCAGGTAGCAACTAAACTGCAAAGAAAATAAACAACAATGTCAATGTGTTCATTTGGATTGAAAAAAAAATATATTTATGAACAAATACAGTATTTGGACAAAACATTCCTTTATTATTTCTGTCTTTGCAATGTATTCATTCATCTATTAATCAGGAATGAGTTTTTTGTATTTTCAAAAACGTTACTCCATTCATGCTTTTACTGCCTTGTTGAGTGAAAATTGCTGATAATATTCAAAGTGGATTGGACTCAAGAAGGACACAAGGCTGCCGTTAACAAATAAATCCAATACGTATCAAAACTGAGTGGCAGTGTAAGTGTAATGTCACCCCCGCTACAAACACAAAAAAAGTCATGAGGCATGTAAATGCGCTTTACAAAATTACGTTGGAATGGGGGAAACTGAATCAAGACATAGCTGTCTTATCTGAAAAACGACAAAACTCACCCCAAATGTGTCCTCGTCCGGGCGGCCCGAATCCGAGTCTGTGGGCGCAGAGGGCACTGCAAAATACAAACAAAAGGAGGGGAAGTTAAAATGCAGTTTGCAGTGAGATTAGATGCCAGCATGCAGGGAGCTAAAGGAAGAAGACCACACATAAAAGAACAAAAAAAAAAAAAACATGGACAAGCAGAAAGAAGCACTGCAAAATATGTGCTTTCTTTTTTCTCGTTTTTTTTTTTTGTTTGAACCAACTGTTGTACAACAGCTATGGGACACACCGCATGCTTTTTACAAAAACATCTGCACTTTTGTCACTCATACTATATTTCTTCTCTCTCCTCCCATCTCTCTTCTTTCAAAGAAATAGCTAAATAAAATTAAAGTGTATAAGTAACAGTCATTGTAGTGATCACCACGGTGGTAGTAGCAGACCCAACTTTACCAACAGGCTTACCTGAGCCGAAGCCCAGGGGCCTACGGTACTCATTGGCAGAATATTTCACCCTTTTCATTCACCCTGCAACCTGATAACCCTTGACCCTGAAAGGGTTAAAAAAGACAATAAGAAATTCCCAATGTGTTGATTTTTCCTGTCAATCACTTTAAATTCCTCGCATAAGTTTACCAACCCACAGGTGATTCTGTGCAGCGCCGTGGCAATAATGATTATGTCTTAAAAGTTGTAATAGTTTCATATTATTCTGCCACTTGTTGAACTTTCTGTCAGTCACTTTGCCACTGCAAAAGTTAACGAAGAAGCCCGCTCTAAGGGGCCGATGGCTTCATGACAAAGGGCCTATCGGAAGGCATTCAACCACATAATCATGCCATTTGTTTATTTATCCATCAATCATATGATTGCTGCGTCCACGGACCATTCGCACAACCGTACGATAGTCTCCGGACATCACGTGACTGATCCCCTGTGCATTTGCTTATGCAGCCAAGCTGTAAGGACCGTAGCAGCAGCACGCTATCAAAAAGTAGTGTTGAGAGTAATCATTGTAGTTGTAAGAGGATCAGGATAAATAGTAAACACCGTTGTAACAGTAATATTCGTACTTGTACTTTAGTAGCAATAGTACTGGAGTTGTAATAGAAGTTGGGAACATTAGTAGTCAGAGTGATAGAAAGTAGTGGTCATAGTCGTAGCCGTAGTAGCGCTGATTATGCAGTAGCTGCAGTCATAATAGTACGGTATTGTAGAAGTCGCAGCTACAGTAATAATAGACACAGTGTTAGTAATAGTAAATGTAGAAAAAGTAGCATTAGTAGTACCGTAATTGTAAATGTACCTATACTCGTAATAGTAGTACAGTAAAAATAGGAGTAGGAATGATAGTAATAGCAGTCGTCGCTATCGTTGTAGTAGTGACAGAATTAGTGAAGATTATGATAGAGTAAGTTCTGATAGTAGTACTTTGTCATACTTTGTAGTAGTGGTAGTTTTAGGTGTTGGTTACTATGGCCACCTGTCGAGAGGAACAATCAAATTGATTAGTGCATATGACACCGACGACTCACTTTTGACAACTGGCTTATTTTCTAATTTATCTCAGTCGTGCCTCTGTGGTGTCGTCCCAAAGCGACAGGAAGAGGTCAAACAGCAGCAGTGTGTGACGCCGTGACACAGGTGGAATGAAGTGAGGCGATACGAGGGGGGAAACCGGAGGGCGGGCAGCCAGCACATCACACACTCATTTGTGCTTAAATGAATGCTGGCACGCTACATTGGCTGCCAGTGGCTGGAAGACGCTGCATCACCACTGCATTAATGTCTTCCTCATCTTCTTCAGCGGCCTGTCATTTCTGCCTCTCGCCTCGCACAACTTGACTCGAATGGTTTCAAAACAGAAGCCTTATTTTACATTGGCGGGGGATGAATGCCATGGAACCAAAGTTGTGGTATAGGAAAAACATTTGGAGTTTCACTAAGAAAAAAAAAAATCACATTTTTCCAAAATAAAATTGTAATACAATGAGAGAGGAAGAGAGAGAGAATGAGAAAGAGAGAGAAAACAATTACTGGACAATAAAGTTGAAGTATGACAATAAAGTCACACAAAAACTCAATTCCACTAGACTAAAATTGTATTATGGTTAATAATTTATCATTTTAAAGAGGTCGTATTTTGAAAAAAAAATTATCATAGTAAAGGAATTTTGCAGGCAAGAATTTCAGGGGAATGAAGTTGCAATCCAAGAACAAAGTCGGAATTTAAACAGAAAATAAACACAATTTCACAAATATGTGTTTAGAGAAAAATAAAAAGCCATTTCACTTGGAAATATAATTGCAGGAGAAGAAAGTTATCACATGAAGCAAATAATGCTTTGATTTCTCCAAAAAGCACATTCCAAAATGTTTAATTTGACAAAAGAAAAAAAAAAGTTTTATTAGGCAACAAAACATATTTTAAGGGGCGGAACAATCCTCAATTCATCACAAAGACAACACAGTATGACTCCAGACAAGAAAAACTTTGTTTTGTCACTCAGTGATTAAAAACAGAACGCGAATGACACTCATTGGACAGGCTGCATACCAAAAAATGAAACTCTACCCTCGCAATCAAATGTTTTCATGAGTTGTCATTGAACTGAAAGTAAGGCGGCGGAATAATGCGCCTCTGATGAGGACGAACGGCCTGGCGTGAAGATGGAGGCGCACCACCATCAAGGTGAGAGATCAGAGCGGCCCACTTTGTTTAAGCTGTCAGCAGACACAGCAGGCAACTCCACGCACCATGCGCGCCGCATTTATAACAATGTTTGCCTATTATCATCATCACGAATATTGAAGTGATTTTTTTTTTTTAAACATGCCCAAAAAAAGTGTGTGTATCCTCAACTCAACTCAACTCAACTGTATTTATAGAGCACTTTCAAACAGCCATCGCTGCATACAAAGTGCTGTACATGGAGCAATTTAACATATACAATAAACAGTAAAATGTTTCCATTTGCTCAGTGGCGCCGTGAAATAGAAATCAAGCCACCAACACCGGTGTGACCTAGCCATACAAAATTAGGTCGACGTGTCTATCATGACAAGATGCAGGAAAAAACTTTTAAGAACCCCAGCCTGGAATATTGGATATATGGGTTTGAAAGCGGCCAATTTGGAAGAATTCCAGGGTTTGTACCTTGACAAACTCCGACCAGAGAATTGGCCCAAATGAGCTCCAGGCGGAAGCAGGCATCCCATAAAACAGGGATGGGAAACTTGAATATTGGAGGGGTTCCACACTTTTCCATCAGTGCTACTTGGGGGGGCACATAGGATCACCTCCTTCCAACGTATGACAACAATGCTATTTTAAATGCATAAATACCATGCTTTAATTATTTCATTTTGGATAATATATATAAGCTACACCATCCTAACCAAACAACAAAGAATTTGAAGCAAATAACAAAATAGCATCTTGTAATTTTTTTTTTCCAGTGCAAAAGGCTCCCTTGCCGAGATATTAGCATTCAAGGATGGCACAAAATTACAAAGCGATATTAAAATGCAAGAACTCAATTTATACATTTGTAAACATATTAATGCACTCCAAAATGTACGATTATTGCGGTAGCATGTTTGTCCTACATCTAATTCCATATCCATGATTATTGATGTTTCCAAAAACGTACTTTAGGTTTACTGTGGACGTCTTCAACATTCAAGCCTAAATTTTCAATGGATAGAATG